>JAJMDO010000074.1:52504-84907 GCA_030573635.1 Blastobotrys ciferrii | reverse complement strand
CATTACCGGATCAATACCTTCGTCGGAGAAATGGACAGTTTTCTCACGGGTATAAGCGACCGTGGGATAATTACCTGGGGCACGCCTCCACCCCGCCTGGGTCGGCTTCCGCCTGCGTTGGAGCAATTGTTTTCTGGGGGCACGCCCCCAGACCCCTTGGGTCGGCTTCGCCGAGGTTGGGGTTTTCCGTTTCCAAAAGCTAACACTTTTTATCAGGACATATAATGCGACTTGAGATCTCTTCCAAACCATAATGTATTTACAATTGGCTGGGTCTAGATATAGATCTATCCTATTAGGTTTAGACCCTATACCACGTTACCTCCAGCTACGCGAGAAAGTTATAGTGGCACAGGAAGCGTTCAATTTCCTGAGTCAAACCAGGTAGCTAAATCTACAGTGTGATATATACAGGACCTCCAGATAAATTGACGGAAACTTAGAATGCAGAACGTAGATAGAAAAAGGGTTTTTACATCACAACCTCACCGCCGAGAATTTAGGAGCAGCAAGGCTCCTCCGTAGTTTTTGCTCAAATATGAAGAGTACATACTATATATACTACCCCGTGTCCAGCACTTGGCGAAGCGAAACGTGTGGTCGGGGTATTCTCCATAAATAAGCAAAGGGAAGTTTGCTGGAAATAATAACCCAGCGTAGTTAACATAGAGAGTAGCAAGGCTAGCTCATTGTTCAAGCCTAAAATCCACGTTTTATTAAGTCCGTTTCTTCTTCAACTACCTCGATTCCCTCAGGAATAATCCATTGTTCTTTTGTTTAAACAAAGCAGCAACTGTAATAACTTAGTGCTAGTATTGTTGGGTCTTTAAAAAGGAACATTCAATATGACCTGAAACCCGGCTTCTGCTAGCTTCTTTTCCTTTTTAAACACAGAATCCAATGCAACGAGTTGTAGCCCCGCAGGGCTAATGTTTTTGGTTCTTTTTTTAAAAAGAACAATGTCCCTGTAAGGATAGTGCTATCCAGTTCGTGAAGCGAACCCAGGAGGTCTCTGGGCGTGCCCCCAGAAAGAAGTTTTAAAATAACTTTGTTACAAGGGTTCATTAATAAATATTTACAACATCCATCTATAGTTAGGGTTTGAGGGGCCTTCGCCCATGCTTGCTGTGGAGACGTCCTTATAAGTCCAGTTGACACCCTGGATACGGTTTCTGCGTTTGTTGTCAAAATACATGTATATGGCAACCAGACCGGTCAGAAGGAAGCCTAGACCGGAGAAACCAGCCGTGATCCCTAGCGCGATGATGTATTTTGGCGCATCACTGGGAAGGAAGATGTTGGTGGAAATAAGGCCCGCGGCATTAGCCAGTGGAACACCTACGGCACTCAGCACTGCACGTCTCGTTTCTCTAAATCACCCCGTGTTAGCGTCATTTTTATACCATGTCTTGAAAAGAACTTACCCTGGTGTGTTGTTGTTGTACCAAGCGGCGAGAATGACACTTCCTGAATTGCAGGCCGTCATTGCAAAGGTAATTCCATACACGGCTCTGTTGCCCTCAATGTCTACTGCGGCATATGCTGCAAACCCAATGATGCTGACAGCAAAGGATGCCATCACATATACAGATCGAATTTGGGTAAAGTCAGATGCAAATGCAAGGATCAGCAAAAACACAGCACCAAAAATGTTCGGCGCCACAGTGTACAGGTTTGTCATGGTTGTTGAAAGGTTGCCCATGGCCCCAACCATCTGAGGCATCCAATTGTTCACACTGTTGATCGGAACCTATAATCTTTGTTAGCATTTGACATCATGGGGTTCGCACGACCCACAGTAGGCTTCGTCGAGGTATTTTGAGGCTACAAAAAGAAAAATTTCCCACGCCAAAGCCACTAGGGCGTCGAACGTTCGTGAGAAGGCTGTATACTTACACCGACACAGATGGAGATGATGAGCCAAAGGATTGTCACTGGGTGAGCAAAAACCTTGACCGCGTCACGGAATTTGACTTCTTCACCGACGACTGCTGAGGAATCAGTCTGAATTCGATGGAATGCAAGAGCCTTTTCTTCTTCGGAGAAAAACTTGGCTTGTTCAACGCTTCGAGGAAGGTAGATGAAGGCAACAATGGCAAAAAAGATTGTAGCTGCGCCCTCAATGATGAACAAGTATTGCCAACCATGCAGGGATCCATCAATGTGGAAGACACCAAAGGCGAGGAGGCCTGAAAAGGCGTTTGCAATGCTGGCAGCTGCATAGAAAATTGCCATGCGACGGGCGAGCTCCGCACGACGATAGAACGTCGAAAGGTAATAGATTATACCAGGGAAGAACGGTGATTCGCACATGCCCAAGAACCAACGCACTGTCATCAATCCGCCAAAATTGGTCACTCCCGCACAGATCATGGACAGAGCTCCAAATCCAAACATGAGCATTGGAATCACATTGGCCGCCGAAAACTTTTTAATCACAAACGTCAGAGGGAATGCACACAGGACAAAGGGGATGTAGAAAATGGACAACATAATGTTCCATTGTGACCCCTTCATCCCCAGATCTTTGTCGATATCATCCGTCTTTGCATTGGAAATGTTGCCCTTGTCCAATGCATTGAACAGATACATGATTGTGATGAACGGCAGAATTCTCAGGTCTAATTTTCGAGTTAAAGCCCGTTCCGCTGCCTTGTCGTAGACGCGAGCATCTTCTTCCTTAGATACGTCTTCGTGGTGGTAATCCTCGGGCTTCTCGACCATATTTTTCTAAGAGCAGACTTAAGAGCGGAAAATATCACAAGTGCAGGGCAGAGGTTTTATGTTTTATATCGTGAATATCATGCCACACAGTAGTTTGTCACGCCCGTTCACCGCGGGGTAGCATCCGGGGACGTTGAAAAATGCCCCAATGCCCCACACTTTGCTTTGACACTCAGCCAAAAATTTCCTCCCGCCAACCCCCGCCTCCGGCGGGGGTCGCGATATCCCACACATCCCACTTCTCTACTCCACAATATCGTTCCAAAGCCTAAAAATCAACGGAGTACGCGTGGGGGTGGTGAGCGAAAGATGCTTTACGGGAATGGACTAGCCAATTAGCCGACGCTTACATTCTTTCAATGCTCGGGGTACGTAATAGGGCGTCAAAATGCATATCATGAAACGGAAAAAGATAGGCCATTAATTACCTCGTTTCTGGGGGCACGCCCCCAAACCCCCTGGGTCGGCTTCGCCGAATTCTGAGTAGTGTGGCTTCGCAGAAATAACGCTGTTTGCTTCTTTTTCTGGAAAGAGAAGAAAGATCACTAGGTGGGCACGCGCCCCCCAGACCCCCTGGGTCAGCTTCGCCGAGTTTTGGTTAACGCGGCTTCGTACAACTAACGCTTTTGCTTCTTTTTCTGAAAAAAGAAGAAAGATCAGATAGCTTCTGGGGGTACACCCCCAGACCGCCTAGGTCGGCTTCGCCGAGTTGTGGGTAGTGTGGCTTCGCAGAGATTGACCTTTGTTGCAAAATTCTTTTCCAGAAAAAGAGTAGGTATCATAAGGTATTAAAAAAAAGAAATTTGATGTTAGTTAGTTGGTGATTCGAATTACATGAGGTATGTCATTAATTACTCCGGGGATGTCTCATTGTTTTTCGGAGGCCGCTTGAGGTGAAAAAAAGAAACCCCGGCTTGAAGGCAGGTCGGTGGGGGCTCGAAGTTTCCCTAGGTTTTGCGGATCTGAGTTAAAATTTCAGTAACCTTCTAACAATTGAGAGTTGAGTTTGCACTAAATGCTGTTAGTTGATGTTGAAAAATAAGTTGCAAGATATGACTTACTAACTCCCCATCGACAGGGGCTCAAAAGTTCGAGGACTTCTTCAAGAAGAACATTGCCATCGTTTGATTCGATCAGAGAATTTGCAGTGATTGTGTCGGCGTAAGTTCCCCTTATGACGTTATGCTGCTGGGTACGGCCTTCCTTTTCCGATAAAATTGCTCGGATTCGGCCTAGATATTGGATCAGGCCAATGTTTTGGCTGCTCGTCACCGGAATGTTGTTTGCCGTTGCAAGCGCCTTGTGCGATTCAAACTTGTCCTCGTTTATCCGCACAAAGAGCTGGAATGTCCAAACCGTGAGTGCCGCTATGTACAGACACCACGTGCGATGGAAGGCAGTTTCTTTAGTCACATCATACTTGTTCTCTCCCAGCAGAAACATATCAATCAAATCCAATGCATGGGTAACTGCCTGGTCCGCTTGAGAAGTTGTGACCCAATCATGTATTGACTTGGCCGTTGCTTCTAAAGTTGCCAGGTTTCGACGATAGAAACTGGAATGCTTGTCAGTAGATGTGGTGGTCATGCAGGCTATAAACGTTTGAAATTCTTGAATATCCGAATTGAGGATGATGTGCGCAAACTCATATGTTGTTAAGCAACCAAGAAGATAGGGATGATTGTATGGCAGCTTGCCATTGATGATGAAAGCAATCTTGTAATGTCGTAACCACCCATAGTAGGATTCTGAAATTGTGTGAACCCACCGTTGTCCATGTAGTCTACTGAGAAGGGTGTTATTTGGTCCATTCTCGGTTGTGGTAGTGATTTGATCTGGGAGAATGCTCTCTCGAAGGCGCATGTTCCAGCCAACTGAAATCAACCCATGCAGAATAATCATCATGCTCCATGGAGATAATGTGGGTTGGGTGTGATTGTCAAGTTTGAGGAATGAGCTGATTGTGGTTGTAAAGTGGGGTGGAGGGGGGAAGGAATCTTTAAGGCGAGCCCAGGCTTGACCATCTGGAGCCTCCCAGAGAACTTCATCACAGGGTAATCGGAAACGCAGGTCAGAAATAAACATCGATGGCGGATGATTGAACAATGCAGTGTGTTGGGTATCAACCACAAAGGCGAAGAATGCAATTCTCTTTCGTGATTCATGGTCAATGAATTTTTGCCATTCTGGATCTCCGCCAGTTTGTTCGTCAGCAGGAGCTGACGACTGCCAAGAGTCAGCATCAACTTTGCCAATACTTCCTCGTCGCATTGACGCAATTAACACATCGTGAAATCGTGTTGCCATGTCGTGTTGCTCTTCAGTGCTTGACATTTTTTCAAAAATTTCTGCCAGCAGCAAAGCCTGGAATACCCACATAGCTGTCGGGGTCTTGAATTCTGGCAAGCTGTATACCTTGTACCGCAGTGATTCGTGTAAATCAATGGCAAGCTGAATGGCGTCGGTATCTCGCGTTAAATACATGGAAATGGTAATCATCGAGATCAACAAATATGATGGGCAATGATTCACAGAAAATGACGGCCGATGAAGTATTGGCCAGCGCATGTGCAGCATCCAATACATATCCACTGCATATGAGACAAATTGTGGGTTAATAAACTTGTCCACCAATTCACTCCTCTCCAAATCCATGGCTGCGCGTAACCTTTCACAAGTCTCTTCCTTGCAAGGAAACTCCACAATCGAAACTGGCTCTTGAGGTTGTTGCACGTCTTGATTGTGTACAGTCATCTGTCCATTGCAATTTTCATTGTCACCGGAAGGCTGAAGCACATTTGGATTAACCACACTGGGGGGAACTTGAGCAAGCGGCAATTGTGGAGAAGAAAAGCTCCCAGGGGCGGCTCCCCCAGAAGGCGTTATAGCTGTGGCACCAGTGTCAAAAGTGTAGGAAACACTATTACCATTACCATTACCATTACCATTGCCAATGGGCATAAAGTCTGAAGATCCACCATGGTTTTGTGGTGGCGAATTTGTTGTCGTGAACAACCAATTCATAAAATCCTCATTCAGCAAATGAGAAACCATTGGGTTGGAATTCCCCAAAATCGCATCAGGACTGGCAGTATTATCAGTAAAAGTTGGCGACATATAGTCAAATGGCTGCCTATTCTGCCACGTCGTTGCAGGCGTTTGAACAGTCGGCTGAATCTGTGCAGTTATCACAGCAGCAGATTGTCTCCGCATACCCTCATTATCGGTCTCCATCTGCTGTCTCTCCTCCTCATCATGCTGTCGCCTAATATGCCGAGTCATAATATCCTTTCTCGTAAACGTCCTCTGACAATATCTACAAGAAAACGACACATTACCAGTATCTAAATCCATAAAAGTTAGCAAACATTTCCTCACTACCCCTAAAACCTTCCGATGTTTTTGTGCCATTAATGCTTTCTGGGGCCAGACCCAGACCCCGTGGTTCCGCTTCGCGGAATTCTTCAACAAACTCTAACCGTTTTTTCTGTGGCCGGGCCCAAACCCCGAGGTTCCGCTTCACGGAAAGGTTTTTAAGCCTTGTTTTCCGGGGCCAGCCGCAGACCCCGTCGTTCCGCGAATGGTTCCGCTTCGCTGAAAGGTGTTTAACAAAGCCTTGTTTTCTGGGATCAACCCCAGACCCCGTGATTCAGCTTCGCGGAAGGGTCTTTAACAAACTTCAACTCTGCTTCCTGCCTAGCCCTAGGTCCCGTAGTTCCGCTTCGCGGAAGAACCCTTGATAATTTCTAATTTGTCTCTGCACCCAGTCCTAAAACGCGTAATTTCGCTTCACGAAAGACTAGTTCGTTTCCCAAATCTGGCACGACTTCATAGGGTATTGCGTATAGTGATGCCTCGAGAAATTTGGGTTATCCATACTTCGGCGAAGCCCGCCTTGGGGTTTATTTCAGAGATCTCACTCAAGCGTCACATTGACAGTCGTTTCTCGAGAGTAATACACTACCCAAACCTCGGCGAAGCCGACCCAGAGGGTTTGGGGGCGAGCCCCCAAAGCCCAGACAGATATCAAGCCGAGTGGTATGCTACCAGGGAGGTAGGGCTGTGCCTCCAAAGGGCACTGCTGTATTCAATTGTAGACAGTGGAAAATAAGAGTAGGTTTCTGCTTCATTTTGAAACGAAGGAGTTTTGTTGGACAAGGCTGCAGAGAAGGGTCAGGGATGCGCATACATGCATGTAAGGGAAGGGTCCTACCGCATCGGGAGGCATCGATACGATTTCAGGTCCACATGTGGAACCGGCGGGGGTTAATGGACTGTAAGAAGGCAAGAAGGTTCATGGGTGGATACTTACGGATGGTCTTGTGTCGACGGAGATGCTCTAAGCGAGCAAAAGAGGAGTCACAGCCCTTTTCGTCACAATAATATCGTGGCTGTCCAGGCTGATAGGAACGATCCTTCTTTCGCACCTTTGCCTGCCGTCCATCTTCACTGTTCCCAGTCATAGCTTGCCCTATCTAACTGGTCTGGCCGTGCGTAGAAGATGCTCGTCGTCCTATAGGATTAATTTGTCGGCCTCCGCTCCCGATGACCCTAAAAGTTTACCCGTCCCCACACTTCCCAACGCCGCAGCGAACGAACGGCGTTTTTTAGTGCGCGATCGATCGGCTCTTTTCTGGGGGCATGCCCCCAGAACCCCTGGGTCGGCTTCGCCGAGATTTGGGTATGTATTCTTCACAGGTACCTGGATCTCAGTTTGTAATTAACTATAGCCTACCTTGACCATTGTATTCCTGGTTGAGCCTCTAAACTGGGACGTTGTAGTAATATGAGCCCCTAAACTGGGACAGTGTAGTAATACTGCCCATGCTTTGCATTGCTCTAATCTAATAATGAAAATATTGCAATTTAAATAAACATGTTGGGTTATATATAGTTATACTAGACAACAGTCGGCCTCGTTTAAGCTTTATATACTAGTGTTAAGCCCCAGGCCCAGCCCGTTGAACTAGTAATCCCGTTGGCCTCGCGCTGTATACATGTATTAATTATAGACCTAGTTCAACTAATTATCCCGACTAGCGGTAAATTATGGGTTAGGATTTGCAGGGACCAGCCCGCTGCACCATCGTGGTTCTGCGACGCTTCAATGAATAGGAAGAACAAGCGGTATTCATAGCTTCGAGCTAAGCGAGCCAAAAACGCTGCTGGGTTAGGATCTGCAGGGGGCCAGCCCTGAACCCTGACGGCTCTGCGACGCTCCAACGAATAGAAAGAAAAAACCACTACCCATAGCCTCGAGCGAAGCGAGCCCAGGGGGTCTGGGGGCGTGCCCCCAGGAAAAACCCATCTGGGTTAGCATTTGCAGTGGATCTGCGAGGCTTAAACGAAATAGAAAGAGCAAAACGGTCCCCATAACTTCGAACGAAGCGCGCCTGGGGTTCTGAGGGCAGATCTCCAGAAATCATTTGTTGAGTACAGTAGTAGTTTTTCAATGGTCATCTTTATAATTGTTTTTTTTTTTTTTTTTTTTTTTTTTTTCAAGGCAGCGTCAAATGAAGCTCATGAAGATTAGGTCTGCTGCAGCCTTCCGCGAAGTGGAATAACGCTTTTTGCCCCTTTTGCTGGGTAAGAGCATTTGTCTGACAAACTGCTCTTTAGTTGTTACCGCATGGTTGATTCAGAATGGAGAGTAGCTCTACGGAATCAATCATCCGAAGTGCCGAACTGGTGTAAAACTTCCGATTAATTATACACCATTATGATCAAGCCCAAAAGCCTATACCACACACTCTGCGTGCCGGCTCACGATAACGACCTTCCTCATTCGGCCTTATGCTTCGATCCATGGCTCGGGTACCCCTTACGTAATACCCCAAATAGACTTCCGGCAACTCACCCGACCCAATCAACCTTATCTCTAACTCAACGACTCTATTAACCAACTACAAAGAAAACCTAATACTCCGAATCACGTCCGATGCCATTCCCAGCCAATTGGTCCCAGTCTTCTAACCGAAACACCAGAGTACTAGTAGCCCATACCATCTAAACCCGTTACATGGAAAACGAAGCACTTCCCCTTTAGGCCAAATGCTACAGCTCACTACTACAGATCCGTGAAACCAATTCAATCCAGCGGTATACATTGCATCTATTGCATTTCCTCCGTTTTCCGGACAAAGAGGCGGAAGGCTATAGGCAACACAACCCTCGGCGAAGCCGAACAACCTCTGTCTGGGAGCGATCCCAGAAGATTCGTCGTGTAAGTATCTTCTTTTTCCAGAAAAAGAAGCAAAAAGCGTTTGTTCCGCTTCGCGGAAGACTATGGGCTACCCAACGCTCGGCGAAGCCGACCCTGGGGGTCTGGGGGCGTGTCCCCAGAAGAAATCCGTCGGGTGAATATCTTCTTTTTCCAGAAAAAGAAGCAAAAAGCGTTTGTTCCGCTTCGCGGAAGACTATGGGCTGCCCACTCAGCGAATCCGACCCAGGAGGTCTGGGGGGGGCGTGCCCCCAGAAGACATTCGTTCTTGAATATCTTCTTTTTCCAGAAAAAGAAGCAAAAAGCGATTGTTCCGCTTCGCGGAAGACTATGGGCTGCCCAACGCTCGGCGAAGCCGACCCAGGGGGTCTGGGGGCGTGCCCCCAGAAATAGGTTCGTAATATGAGCCTTGGGAGGGCCTGGCCCAGAAGCTCGCCTGAATGTGAGAACAAGGGCGAAGCGGGAGACTGTACCATGTTTAGAGACGGGATGGAGAAGACCAGGGCTTTTGAGGCATGCATGGTTACATCAGTTCGTTCTGTGAAAACGGCGCCGGGCCGTATTTTTCAGCATGGTTGCGAGAATAGGCTTCTATGCAGCTTCTCGAACAGAGCTACCAATGGAAGGGGTAACGGTGAAACGCTACTGCACTTGGTTCCGAGACTTGCTTTCATCGCCGGGCATCCCACACGTCCACGCGAATCGTCGCAACACCCGCATCTTCAGCAAACCTACAGCCAACAGCAAAGTAGCACCGTTGGCCAAACTCCAGTTCAGGTCGAAAACGGCCGCTCTCGCATCGAACAACTCCCCATTGTTCTCGCGCCCCCAACGGTTAAATTAAATCGTGCATGCAGCTTCCCGCCGGATTAGGCAGCGATCAGCGCGGGATGCCCTGTAACAACGATCCCTTCGATTACGTAACCGTTTTTTTACGATGCGCTTTCTCAACGCAACCAGCAAGAATTCCAACCCTGCAGATCAGATCATCAGTCCATCCCTCGTATAACCACGTTTCCTCCTGCTCCTTTTTTAAAAAATAACTACCAAAAACAGACACTCTCCGAGGCTTTACAATTGTTCACTATAGCTAACGATTGCAGGGGCTACTCCCAGAGCTCTGCGAGGCTTCATCAAATAGACTATATACCCATAGCCTCGAGCGAAGTGAGCCCAGGGAAAAACACTTCTGGGTTAGGTTTGCAGGGGGCCAGCCCCCTGCACCCCCTTGGCTCTGCGAGGCTACAACGAATAGAAAGAATATAACACTACCCATAACCTCGAGCGAAGCGAGCCCAGCGGGTCTGGGGGCATGCCCCCAGAAAACAGACTACTGGGTTAGGATTGCAGGGGGCTGGCCCCCTGCATCCCCGTGGCTCTGCGAGAATAGAAAGAACTGAACACTACCCATAATCTCGAGCGAAGCGAGCCCAGGGGGTCTGGGGGCGTGCCCCCAGAGAAGCAGTCGTGAATAAAGCTTTGCAAGTCTCCAACTAATGGAAACAGTTGAACATTACCCAGAGCCTCGAGCGAAGCGAGCCCAGGGGGTCTGGGGGCGTGGCCCCAGGAAACCAGTTGTGGGTTAGGGTTGCGGGGGCTGCCCCCGTGGCTCTGCGAGGCTAGAAACCCATAAAAGCGAGCCTGGAGGTCAGGGAGGGTGCCCTCAGAAAAGGAGCACGATGATTGGTTTTTCCTATCAAGGTAATATAGGTACCGGGGGATTGGACAGGTAGCAAGTGTAGGCTGTCGGTATAAGACATTGCAAGTGTCCGTCTCACGTGAGTGGGTTGTTATAGCTCTATGCATATGCTGCAGAAACGTGCATGGGAGATTAACTGAAAAATTAAATGCTTGCATCCATGGACATTAATTTAATAAAAATTTGATAGACTGAACTATACATAGACTGAGGGCCACTAGGTGTATCTGTAATACATATACAGCTGGGGGGAAGAACACATTAGTCTAGCTCTAAGCCCAACGCTGTTGGGAGATGTGAAACTCGCGCGAGGAAGAATAGGATTGTCCCATACGTCATGCATCGTCATTAGCGTGGAAACACGCGCACGCGAAGACCCTAAGTGCGCTGCTAGGAATTAAGCTCTAACCGCCCACGAAGGGATTACGGACCAAAAATACCGCAGCCTCGGCCTTTCCTTTCCAGAAAACAGGCAAAACCCTTTGTTCTCCTTCGCAGAAGACCGCTCAACCCTCGGCAAAGCCGACCCAGAAAACATTCGTCTCGTGAATATCTTCTTTTTCCAGAAAAAGAAGCAAAAAGCGTTTGTTCCGCCTCGCGGAAGACTATGGGCAACTCCAATCTTGCGAAGCCGACCCAGGGCCCCCAGAAGACATCTGCCGAGTGGATATCTTCTTTTTCCAGAAAAAGAAGCAAAAAGCGTTTGTTCCGCTTCGCGGAAGACTATAGGCAACCCATATCTCGGCGAAGCCGACCCACGGGGTCTGGGGGCGTGCCACCAGAAGACATTCGTCGTGTAAATACCTTCTTTTTCCAGAAAAAGAAGCAAAAAGCGTTTGTTCCGCTTCGTGGAAGACTATGGGCAACCCCAATCTCGGCGAAGCCGACCCAGGGGTCTGGGGGCGTGCCCCCAGAAGACATTCGTCGTGTAAATACCTTCTTTTTCCAGAAAAAGAAGCAAAAAGCGTTTGTTCCGCTTCGTGGAAGACTATGGGCAACCCCAATCTCGGCGAAGCCGACCCAGGGGTCTGGGGCTTGCGCCAGAAACAATTCTTAGATTAACAATAATAATCAATTTACTCCTGAGTAATTACATAATAAGCTCTTACAGAAAAACAAGACAATAGAAAACCCAACCCTCGGCGAAGCCGACCCCCCAGAAGACATTCGTCATGTGCATGTCTTCTTTTTCCAGAAAAAGAAGCAAAAAGCGTTTGTTCCGCTTCGCGGAAGATCATGGACAACCCAAACCTCGGCGAAGCCGACCCTGGGGGTCTGGGGGCGTGCCCCTAGAAGACATTCGTCGTGTGTATATCTTCTTTTTCCAGAAAAAGAAGCAAAAAGCGTTTGTTCCGCTTCGCGGAAGACGATAGGGAACCCAAACCTCGGCAAAGCCGACCCTGGGGGTCTGGGGGCGTGCCCCCAGAAGACATTCGTCGCGTGAATAACCTTCGGGGAAGCCGGCCCAGGGGGTCTGGGGGGCGAGCCCCCAGAAAAACACAAGGAGGTCCAAGAGGGTCTTGGGGAGTGTGAGTTGAGCCTGAAAAAGTAAGTAGTATCCAGACGGGAGGTGAAACTGAGCACAACGGCCCGGGTTTCCCTGTTGGGAAGGGATGTGCGTAAAACAGACCGGCGTAGACCCGGTGGTGGATTGCAGCGTTAGCTGGTTTCAGGGCAACGGGCGGAGGGCGCGCGCTATATATACATACATGGGCTGGTTAGGGTTTCGGGGCGGGTGGTGGAGTATAAATAAGGGTTGCGGCCCGGTCCCTGGCGTTAGTCAAGGATCGACGCGTATTATTTATATTATTTATCCAGCAGCATGCTCCCGCTCATGGCTGCCGCCGCACCAGCCCCCCCTCACCGGCCACGCAACACGCGCGGCCGCCCCTTGCCCTGTGGCAGATCCAAACAACAACATCAACACCCACACATTCGCCTGCGACGCCGGCTCATAGACCCGGTGATGTTTGACACGGACAGCGACAGCTACGACGAGGACCCGCGCTACGACCCGGGCGCGCAGCTTGTGTCGTACGGCGCCGGGCCGACGTCTGAGATGGGCTACCCGGACTGGGCGGAGCGCGAGCGCCACAGTCTCATTGAGTCCCAGATAGACGCGCACCACGGGGGGGTGACCGGGTCGCGGCCCTATCGCGGGCCCCCCGCGCCGCGCGACGTCAACAAGGACCCTTACGATGCATACATGAAGGAGTTTTATCGCCAGCCGAGCTATCTCCCGGCCTCGGTTGCGCCGCACTACGTCAACACCACCCCTGTGACTGCGGAGTATGATCCGGACTCTAGGAACGGCAAGCCGGACTTTGTGGTTCGTGAGCGGGCGTCTTCTAATCCGGACAGGGGGAGGAACAATGTGACTCCACAAGCTCACGTTGCGGCGCGAAAGCGCACGGGCTCCAATCCGCCCTTTTTTGTTCGTGCCCGTGGCGACGCCCATGGCGACGACATGATTCGCCGCATCATGGACCAGAATAATAGCAGCAACAGCCAGAAGAAGAACAATAACAATAATAATAATAATGGCGCCGCAGATGATGCGGCGGCTGCGGCGGGTGACACAGCCACAACAGCGCCACCCGCACCGCCACCGATAGTGACACGAACGCCCGGGTCGCCGCTGGGCCCGCCACCACCAGCGTCGCGATCACCATCACCGGTGGCGATGCCACAGGCAAAGCAGCATCGACAAAGAGACCCCGCGCGCACAGAGTCGCCGCTACCACCCCCCATGCCCGGCGAGGACATTCGCGACACGGACACGATGAGTCGCACGGGCACGTTGAAGCATGGCGGGGGGTTCATGGGGTTTGTGCGGGACCTGACGCGTCGGGCGCGGGACCACTACTACTACGGAGGCAGTAGTCGGCGGGGCCGGCTGTCGCCGACGCCGTCGGACATGGAGTACTATGATGGGTACATGGAGGGCGGCCCGCCGCCGGGGCCCTTGTCGAGCGCGTACGCGCCGCCGGGAACGGGCACGTTCAGCCGGTATCGGAGCCGGGGCCTGATGGGCAGCGGACGCCACCGCCACCAGCATCACAGCAGTCGGCGGAACTACCGGCATCGGGGCCGCAACAACCCGTATCTGGCGGGTCGTGGGGGCTGGGGCGGCTGGGGATACGGGTACGCCGGGTTCACGGGCCTGTTCACACAGATGGGCGAGTTCCTGCTGGATTTCATCATGCGGTTCCCCGCACTGTGGTTCCTGCTGGAGCCCATCCAGTCCATCTCGCAATCCCGGTTCTACTACCTGCGCACGCCGCTCATCTTCGCAGAAATCATGTTCGTCATGCTGCTCGTCTACTACTCGCTCATCGTCCTCGAGTTCCTCTTCTCCATCCTCAAGGTCATGTGCACCCCCGCAATCGTCCTCACCCAACTCGTCTTCGGCCGCAGAGACTAACTATCCTTCTATACTAATCGAACTCTAACAAATATTTACTAACATAGACTGGTTTCTGGGGGCACGCCCCCAGACCCCCTGGGCTCGCTTCGCGAGGCTATGGGTAGTGTTCAGTTCTTTCTATTCGTTGGAGCCTCGCAGAGCCACGGGGGTGCAGGGGGCCAGCCCCCTGCAATCCTAACCCAGTGGTCTGTTTTCTGGGGGCATGCCCCCAGACCCCCTGGGCTCGCTTCGCTCGAGGTTATGGGTAGCGTTATGTTCTTTCTATTCGTTGTAGCCTCGCAGAGCCACGGGGGTGCAGGGGGCTGGCCCCCTGCAAATCTAACCCAGGTGTGTATTTTTCTGGGGGCACGCCCCCAGACCCCCTGGGCTCGCTTCGCTCGAGGCTTTGCGTTAGTGTTCGATGAAGCCTCGCAGAGCCACGGGGGTGCAGGGGGCTGGCCCCCTGCAAATCTAACCCAGGTGTGTATTTTTCTGGGGGCACGCCCCCAGACCCCCTGGGCTCGCTTCGCTCGAGGCTTTGGGTTAGTGTTCGATGAAGCCTCGCAGAGCCACGGGGGTGCAGGGGGCTGGCCCCTGTGGAAATCGGAGCTCGGAAGCCCGATTGGATTGCACTGGAAGATTCTGGAAGCTGTGAAGTCTTTGATTTCTAATCAATTACGTGATTGATTTCTAATCAAGTGTTCTTTGATATTCTTTTCTTTCTTTCTATTTCTTTACTATAAATATGGTGTATATTCTACTTTAAATTAATTGACGATGACATTTTAAGCAAATCTTCTAAGTAACATGGTCGGTAACACCTCCCAATTTCCACAGCCCCCTGCAAACCTAACCCAGGTGTGTTCTTTCAGGGGCAAGCCCCAGACCCCCTGGGCTCGCTTCGCTCGGGGCTTTGGGTAGTGTACAACTGTTGTATTCGTTGAAGCCTTACAGAGCCACGGGGGTGCACTTTTCTAGGCTACGTACCAGCTTGGTGATGGCCAACATTCGACAATCAAAGTTTTCTGCCACAATTGCTTGATTGTTGAAAAAAATATACCTTTAGACGTTGAATTGCCGATGGGTATCTGAGTTCACTACCGCTCAGTTGTCGCCCAAAGGGCTCATTTAATTTTGCAGAATGTATTTGGATACAAGCCCACAGAGCGCATTGATGAGTGTGACGCCATATCATAAGAACAGACAGAGAAACAAGTAATATTTTGGGTTCTGATATGTATCAATTAGCGCTTGTGTAATTTGGGCCAATCTGTGCAGTATTTGTACCGACCTGTAGTCGTCAATAAACTCTTTCTAGAATCTAGCAAAGGTTTGGAACTTTCAATACGGTTTTAGTGAAGAAAGTAAACATGGAGCTAGATAAAAACCTTTTGTCTTTTGGGAGCATGCCCCTGACACCCTGAGTCGGCTTTGTTTGGGTCCAACGCAAGCTTACTGCGAAGCAAAGCAACCATTTAGAAAGAATAATCCACTGCCCAAAGCTTCCAGCGAAGCGAGCCCAGGGGGTCTGGGGGCGTGCCCCCAGAAAAAACACACCTGCCCCCCTGCACCCCCGTGGCTCTGCGAGGCTTCAATTAACAGAATAAATTGAACATTATCTAAAGCTTCGAGCGAAGCGAGCCCAGGGGGTCTGGAGGCGTGCCCCCAGAAAACTGTTCTGTGTTAGGGTTTGCAGGGGGCCAGCCCCCTGCACCCCCGTGGCTCTGCGAGGCTTCATCGAACACTAACCCAAAGCCTCGAGCGAAGCGAGCCCAGGGGGTCTGGGGGCGTGCCCCCAGAAAACAAGTTTAATAGAGCCGGAATTCACAAAAAACAAATCAATTTGGTATCAGAACTATTTGGTATACTCAGCTTCGAGTTTATCAATGATTTCGGCGATGGAGGAAGCGCCATATTTGTTTCTCGCGACGGAGATACCCTGGCCGGACCACAGGGAGAGGTTATCTGGGCTGTTTGGGTTCATCTTTTTCAACGGGCCTGTGTAGGCACCCAGAACAGGGTACGGTGGGATATCGTCGTGAGACAAGGATTCAGTGGCCTCAATGTACTTGTTTCGGATGCCTCTGGCGTATCTGCCGGTAAAAGCCTTGGTCAAAGTCGTGTCGTGGGCCATGTGACTGCCCTCGGCCATTGCCCGTCTGTGGGCTGGCGGCATCGTTGCTTCCTTCGAGAGGAGGAATATAGTACCCATCTGAACCGCATCAGCACCTAACAGGAGGGCTGCTTTGATACCTTTGGCATCCGTGATACCGCCGGCTGCAATCACGGGTATTGACACGTTCTCACGCACCTCCGGGATCAATGCAAACAGACCGACATCAGACGCATGGTCAGGGTCTAAGAAATGGCCCCTATGACCCCCAGCCTCGTAGCCCTGTGCACAGATGGCATCCGCACCAACCTTCTCCCAAGCAATGGCCTCAGCCGTGGTCGTCGCAGTCCCCACAACATAAATGCCCTTGGCATGCAGCCTGTCCACCTGAGCCTCATTCAGAATTCCAAACGTAAAGCTGACAATTGGAGGCGCCAGTTCAAGCACGGTCTCAAATTGCTCCTCAAACTTGTGAGCAAACTTGGTCACATCCGTGGGCGGCTCCAAATTGTACTGCTTATAATACCTCTCCAGCCAAGCAGCCTGATTGGGCTTTAATTTATACCCAGACTCGTAATTATCAATTACAAACAAATTGACATTTAAATGCTTCTTGGCCAAGTCGGTCTGTTCCCGGACCTCGGCAACAGTCTTCTGTATATCGGCCGGGGACAGCATCGCTGCACCTAATGAACCGACTGCTCCAGCTTTGCACGCCTCGGCAACCATCAGACTATTCGTAATCCCCGCCATTGGCGCCTGTACCACAGGCAATCTCAGTCCTTTAAACATAATTAATTGTTGTGGTCCCGATCCGACGGCCTTTATATATACAGCATGCAGGGACACTTTATCTCCGTTATTTCCGTCCGACTCCGTTTTTTCCGTTCAAGGTTTTTCTGGGGGCCTGCCTCCAGACCCCCAAGGCTCGCTTCGCTCGAGGTTTGGGCACAGACATAGGCACACTTTATGGGTCTTATTTTCAGTTGTTTTTTTTAAAAAAAAAGAATTTGGCTCTGGGCCCTCAACAGGTTGGCTTCCCCAACTATCAACTTGCCCCAAAAGTTCACAATTTATGAAATTTGGGTCGTTTGTTGCCTTTCGCGAAGCGAAACTACGCTTTTGCTTCTGAAGAAAACAAGGTGACTGTAGTTGATTTTCTGGGGGCATGCCCCCAGACCCCCAGGGCTCGCTTCGCTCGAGGTTATGGGTAACTTATGACTCTTCTATTCGTTGAAGCCTCACAGTGCCACGGGGGTGCAGGGCAACCCCCTGCAAACGCCCCCAGGCGCCCAGGGCTCGCTTCACTCAAGTTTTGGGTATGGTCTTTCGCGAAGCGGAACTGGGCTTTTGCTTCTCGGAAAAAGAAGAATACAACCTAGCTATAATTGGCTGGCGCACTCCCCCGAACCCGTGGGCTCGCTTCGCTTTGGGTTTGGGTATAATCTTCCGCGAAGCGGAACAACGCTTTTTGCTTCTTTTTCTGGGAAAAGAAGAATACAATCTAGCTACAATTAGCTTTCTGGAGGTAACCCCCCAGGGCACGCTTCGTACGGGGTTTGGGTATGGCCTTCCGCGAAGCGGAACAACGCTTTTTGCTTCTTTTTCTGAAAAAGAAGAAAATCGCGACTAGAAGTAGGTGGTTCACGTTTGTTAGTATATTAAATTCGTCATCTGTTCAGTTGGTTTTGTTTCCGTCGTTCGGCGAGACGTCTGAAGGAAGCCTGTTCGCGTTCGGCGTCGCCTAGGATGCTTCCGCTGCTATTGGAGGAGTATGATACGTCTTTCATGGAGATTTCACGGATTGATTGCCCGGTGGCGTGTGTCTCAATGTCCTTCATGGGTGATGGTTCTGGTGGGGGTTTGAAATCGACGGAGCTTTCTAGGGAAATCAGGTTTTCGGTTTCCGATTTGGCCGGTGAGAATGCTTTGGTGTATTGAGAGGGGAGCGATGCAAAGTCCAGCTTGGTTGGTTGGTTTTCTTTGTTGTTATGGCTGTATGACGCTGATCGGGTTGTTTGTTGTTGCGGCTCGGGTTGCAAGTTTGTTGATAGATTATCAAATGCGCTTGGCTTGGTCAAGCCAGTGTTGAAGAGGTTCGACTTGTTATTGGAGCTTGTGGTGACTTCGTCGAAAAGGATTGGTTTCTTTTTGTCAGTGGCAAAAAGGCTGCTGGGTTGCGAGCTTGGACTGTCAAACAGACTTGGTTTCGTCTCTATTGTTGTTGTAGGTTTCCCCTGGCCAGTAGAAGGCTTGTTAAATATGCTGGACTTGGGTTTAGTGTCTGATGCTGGCTTGTTGTTTGCGGACTCGGTGAGGCCTATGTAGCTCTTCTGATGGTTGGCTAGCAAGCTATCGCGGTTTCCGTTAAATGCATGGATGGAGGGAGTTTGGTTTGTTGTTTGTTTTTGCTGTTGTTGTCGAAGCTGTCCTTGTAGATCAGAAACTTGGTTTGTCAATGTAGCCTTTTGTTCAATAAGTCCGTTTAGCTGGTCATCCAAATATTGTTTCTCCTTTCTCAGCCGTTGGATCTCTTCCTGCTTCTCGTTGACCTCTTTAGTATGTGCAGCACTTGTTCGCTCAATCTCGGCATTCTGCTTCCCAATCTTCTCACGAAGAAGGTTCACATGACCTTGCAGGTCTGATTGCGTAGCCTGAAGTTTGGTCAGCCTCTCATCACGTTCCTTAACCGAAGACTCGTGCTCTCGTATTCGCGCATTCAAGTTGTCTAATTGGGTTTCATAATGAGATCGCAGCTGCTCCTTCTCGTTTTCAAATCGTCGTTGAGTGTTTGCCAGTTCAGCTTGCAGCCGCGATGATTCCAAAGTGACCTGATTTCCACTATCCAATTCTGATTCCAGTTGTTGAATGCGTTGCTTAGCTTCTTCCAGCTCACGTGAGGCCTGCTGATTTTGGTTGTGCTTCAACTTGTCGTTCTCAGACTCCAACTGTTCATTCATTCGAGAAAGCTTCTCGTTGTCAATCTTGAGACTGTTCACTTGCTCTCGCATCCGAGAGATATCGTCCTCCGTTCCTCGTAATTGCTCTCGGAGCATTTCAACTTCTTGAGCCCGAGATTTTCCAGAATTAGCCTCACCTTCGGCCATGGTCAATTTGACATTCAGCTCTTGGATTTGTTCTTTCTGCTTTTGCACTATTCCCGCCTTTTCCCGATTCTCCAATTCAAGCTTTTTCATCTTTTCGTTTTCACTCTTCTCCTCACTATGTTTGTCGGCTTCAGTTTCCCGGTGTTTAACCGGTCTGGCGTTCAGTTCCTGGCGTAGCTGCTCGTGTTCCTTGGAAAGCTTGGTGTGCGCAGTCATGGCCTCGGCGAGTTTTGCCTGGTGCTCCAAACATTCCTTATCTCGTAGTCTGGCATAATCGACGGCCTGCTCAATCTGTAGCCGTAGCTTGGGTATCAAATCCGGGTCAAGCGACTCATCGCCAGTCTTTGAAACCCGTTTCTCCAATATCTTGTTATTCTGCTCGATAGTCGTCAAAAGCTTTTTCATCTCGTCCAAATCAAAAGTGTCTCTGTCATTATCATCGTCATTAGTATTGTCGTCGCGGTGAACGCCGTTGTCCTTATCCTGAGGCTGTATAACCCGTGGAGTCCATGGACTGGGGAATTTACCAGGAAAATTGTGTGGAAGACCCGACCGAATCCTCTCAATCTTTTTGCCTTTCTGTCGAACAGTCGGTGATTCCTCCATCGTCGACTCATCAAGCGAATGCCTTGGCGCGAACGAAACATTTTTGGCCGGTCCTGCAGTCCCTGGAGTCTTTAGAATGCCCCCACCACCTCCTTGTTGCTGCTGTCTTGTTGCAAATATATTTGGTGTAGACGGCGCCTGCGCTTCCTCATACTTCACACCCTTTCCTGATGACGACTGCTTAATATCCTGCGTCAAATCAGCAAATACCTGATCATTCTCACAGTCCTTAGGAGGCTTCGGAGTACCAAAAAACAACGTCGGAACAGCCTTCAATGCCCAAGCAGCAGCACCTGGCGTCTTAGGAACCCCATAATTATCCCCTTCCTTCGCAGGCGTCTCAGTGCTCGACCAAAACATCACTATCAACCTTTCTAGCTACTAGCGATATCAATGTCAACAAAATTAAAGCCTCGCATGTCCCAAATATGCACCCTCGACGCGTAAACAAACATGTCTGAGCCGCACCTCACGACGCGTCAACGGCTCGAAACCCTAACCGCGATTAACTATCTTAAATCAACAACCCAAAAAACGTCAATAACACGTCCATTGGCCGCTTTCTGTCTTTATATGTTTATCTACGCTCTTGTGGTTGTTTCTGGGGGCACGCCCCCAGACCCCCTGGGTCCGCTTCGCGGAGTTTTGGGAACCAGTACAATCATCAATTCTAACTGGATCTCACCCTAAAACAAATCGCTATTAGTATGGATAAATAGTTGTGCACACGCCCTAGAATCTATTTCTTCTTTTCCAGAAAAGAAGCAAAAGCGTTAGTTTTGTTTCGCAGAAGGTTTGTTGGCCCAACCCTCGGCGAAGCCGACCCAGGGGGTCTGGGGGCGTGCCCCCCGAAACTATGGGTCAGCTTCGTGGAGGTTCAGGAGCAGTTCTAAAATAAGCTCCTTCTGCCTAACTGCTATAGCATATCACACCCATATCTCGGCGTAGCCGACTTTGGGGATTGGGGGCATGCCCCCCAGAGAACGCTTCACGTTTCGTGGGGCAGTCTCAACGTTCCAACTGGACGAGTATCCGCTTGCACAATCAGTAGGAAGAGACATTGGTAGAGAAACTGCTATTGCGAATCTCATAAGGGAAAGACTGCCTTCGTCCGTCCGGGAGAGTCTTGGACGCGCTTTAGAGACCTTCTGAACACCATCCTCCAGAACTATGTCAACATCAAGCGAGCCTAGGGGGACTGGGGCGTGTCCCCAGAGAACATTGTTCTGGGTTAGGTTTGCAGGGGGCCAGCCCCCTGCACCCCCGTGGCTCTGCGAGGCTTCAACGAATAGGAAGGATAGAATAGTGACAAACAAGTGCAAAAGCACACGAAATGGAAAGAACAATAAGAAATGATTTATGTATTGGATCAAGAGTCTGGCATGGTCTTTGTGGCTTATTCCGGGTTTAAGTCCGAGTGGGTGCGCCTGGCGACTCTATAATAAACTGATTAAATGTCAAATGAATAGAACACTGCCCATAACCTCGAGCGAAGCGAGCCATGGGGGTCTGGGGGCGTGCCCCCAGAAAACACTCCGTCCAACGACCATTCCTGAATTATATATTGACCTTTTACTGGATCACACTCCCCTGGGTCCGTTTCGCGGAGGTTCGGGAGGAGTTCTAAATTGAACCTCTTCTGTCTGATACGGTATAGCCTTTTACATTCCATACCTCGGCGCAGCCGACCCTGGGGGTTGGGGGCGTGCCCCAAAAGACATTAACTGACGTTCACAGGCTCTAGATGAGATTAGGTTGGTCGGCCATAACGTTACATTGTTCGGGACCCACCCGACCCACTTTTTCAGTCGATAGTTATCGAGAGTGTGAATCTCGCAAAAAAAAAGGTTTGTAAAAAACTTCACTGCTTTAGAGTTGGTCAAAAGTCGACCTCAGTAGGTCCCGAGAATAAGACTTGAAACTGAGGCAACGGTTAATTTGAGGACTGCCAGATGCGGCAGTACTATGGTCCAAGGAGTTCAGGAACGCACGGCTGGAGATGTGCAGAGTTAAAAGCTGGAACGGCAGACACCTGTTGAGCGCCAGGGGCTACAGGTTTGTCGCTGAGGTGAACATTCTTTTCAGTAGGTGGCAGACGAGGAGAACCAGCCCATTTGATCCCAACCTATTTTTAGACCTCACTAATCTCGACAAGAGACCTCCTCTTATTTTTGCCACCATCCATCACCTATTTTATACTAACCTCTCCACTTTTCTCGACAGTTGCTTTTTTGTTTCTTCCTTTTGTGAAGCTTTTAACTGTCTTTCCCTCTTCATTTTCAGAAAAGAGGCAAACGTTCCTCAGCTTCACGGAATGCTTTACCTACGACCTTCCATTTGTTTCCAAGCGCTTATGATATCCTGCTTTCACTTCCAAACAAGGAACAAAAGTGCCAAAAAACTTCTTCTCCCCAACTGGCAATGCATGATATTTTGTTCTTTTTAGGAAAAGAACCAAAAACATTAGCCCTGCGGGGCTTCTACTCGTTGATCGGGGATTTTGTTCTTTTTTAACAAAGAACCAAAACCTTTAGACCTGAGGAGCTTCAACTCGTTGGTTAGTGGTTTGTTCTTTTTAAACAGAACCAAAACCATTAATCTGTCCGGTTAACTCGTTGATTGGCGGATTGTTCTTTTTAAAAAAAGAACCAAAAACATTAGCCCAGTGGGGCTTCAACTTGTTGGTTGGTGTGCCAAGTTATATCTAGCTATTCGGACGAAGCTTCGCAGAACCATTGCAGTGCAGGGGGGTGGCTCCCTACAACCCCTATCTACAAGTTAGTTTATTTATGAGGACACGCCCCAAGCACTCGCTTCGCTCGAAGTTACGGTAGTCGTGGCTTCTTTTTAAAAAGAACAGAAATTTTTCTATCAGAAAGGTACCGTCAAATGATATTGAAGCTTGAAGGACCAATGTTAATGTCCACGTGATGACTGATACACAGACCATTTGAATTTCCAACCACCTAAGACATGCCCTGAACCTTGATTTAACATCGACCCATGAAGCACATCTCAGCTTTCGAAACGTGAGTAACTATCTACTACTGATCCGCAAAACAGACCCAACGGAACCAGAAACCACTCCTGGGTCAGGATTACAGGCTGCTAGCCCTCGTGACTCTGCGAGGCTTCACCGAACACTACCCATAATCTCGGGCGAAGCGAGCCCTGGGGGTCTGGGGGCGTGCCCCCAGAAAAACAGTCACGCGCACCTTCAGCAATTTTGATTTGCCAATCCGCGAAGCGGTCCATAGGGGGTCTGAGGGCGTGCCTCCGGAAAAAGGCGTGGGTGTAACATGAGTTCGGAAAGTTTCGCCGTCAAAAGCCGGGCCAGGTACCTGCCGGTGGTGGTGTGTGAGTGTGTGGTTTTGGTCAGTGAGGCGAAGTATGTGTGAAACAGAGCTGTTACAGAGCACGTGCAGCGGACGCGTGGCGGCGATCCAGGTGGGTAGGGGTAATCGCCGGTATGAAGGAGGGGCATAGGCATGGACAGAATTGCTAAAAATAAGCGGCCAGGTGGGGCTCATGCCGTGATTGGTTGGTTGCCGGCTCGATCGGGAAGACCTAGTGCTCAGCCGCAGCGGGGTGGGGTGGTGGGAGGATTTGATCGAATAATATGTATATGCATACTACACTATGCAGGCAGCTGCAGCTGCGTTGTTGCACGGGAGGGATCGATCCTCCGACATCCGTGAGCACATCCCTTGGGGGTGGCCGGGTGCGTCGGCAGCGACGGGTGTGCAAAGGGAAGGTGGGACAGCCCAAACCACAGTATAGGAGGTGTGGGTGTGGAATGCTGGGCCTGCGCTGTTGTTGGCTGATGTCTAGCGGGCCGGTGGGGTTTTGTCCGCGTGTGTCCTTTTTTTTTTTTTTTGTGAATCATTTCATGCGCATTAGTCAGCAAGTGCGCGTTGCTGACGTAAGCGGCTATAAATGGCAGCTGTTAAAAATTTGGCCACGCTCGCTCGATGCACCGTTTTTTTCCCTCCTCACCTGTTCACACCTTCCCCTTCCCTTCTATTCGCTCGTTCGTTCGCCGATAGTAGTACAAGATGAAGTTTTCGGCAGCCGTGGTGTGCTCGCTGCTGGTGCTCGGGGCCAGCGCGGGTTCGTCGAGCGAGCTGTACAGACGGGGGTTCATCCCTGAGAGCGAGGACGAGGCCCTGGACCCCGTGTCCAGACATCGCATCGTTGCTCGCCAGAACAACAACAACAACAACAACAACAACGGAGGCAACAATAACAACAACAACACTGCATCTGGGAGCGAGAGTGGGCCCACGGGGGGCGTAACCTCGACCCCGGTTACGTGGACGACGACGAGTCGTGGGCCCAGCACGACGAGTGACCAGGAGTCGAGCAGCGGTGGTCCGTCGTCGTCGCAGTCGCCCACATGGAGCAGTCCGTCGCCCACGTCTGGGCCCGCGAGCAGCTCGGTGCCGAACACGTCGAGCGCCCCTGGCTCCAGCGACCACCACACTTCCAACACCAACAACAGTCCCAGCCGGACCACACAGAGACCAACGAGCAGCGATGGAGACCACGACTCGTCCAAAACAACAGACAAGGGCAAATCAAGCAAAACCAAAGATGACAGCAGCTCAGTGGTGATTGTGACTGTGACCCGGTCGCAGTCGGGCCAGTCGTCGGTGATCAAGAGCACCATGACGAGCCGCAACAGCGAAGCAGCGTCGACAACGAGCGGCTCGGCCACAGGCACAGGCTCCCTGTCTACCGATACATCGAACAATGACAACAGCGGCGGCGGACTGTCGGATCATGACAAACGAATCGTCATCGGCGTGTGCGTGGGCGTGGGAGGCTTCCTCCTGCTGCTCGGAGTGGGCTTCGTGCTCTGGCGCCTCAAATTCAAGAAACCAGTCAGTCCCGCTCCAACCGGACCAAACGACGAATACAAAACCTCCTCATTCGACGACGGCCAGGACGTCTTCCGCCAAAACATCGACCAGTATCACACCTCCCAACGCGTCAACAACGCAGCGAACTTTTAACAGCATCTCATAGACCGCACCTAACTTATTGTATACTATCAGTACATGCATACATACCTCCGCCATCGCGTAGTATATTTTGGGGCATGCCCCCGAACCTCCCAAGTTCTGCTTCGTGGAAGGTTTGACCCGCTTCTTGTTGAGAAAGAAATACTTTTGGCCACTTATGGGCTTTTTTGGGGGCACGCCCCCAAACCCCCTGGGTTCCGCTTCGCGGAAGGTTTGGAGAGAAGGATCCATCTGCGAAGCGGAACAAGGCTTGTCGCTTCTTTTACTGGAAAATGAAGAACTGAACTAACTCAATTGATCACTTTAGACGGGTTTTTTTGGGGGACGCCCCCAAACCCCCTGGGTTCCGCTTCGCGGAAGGTTTGGGCAGAAGGATCCTTCCAAGAAGCGGAACAACGCTTTTTGCCTGAAGAAGAAGAACTGGCTATTGGCAGCTTGAAGGGTTCTTTTGGGGGCACGTAACCAAATCCCCTGAGTTCCGCTTCGCGGAATGTTTGGGCAGAAGGGCCCTTCCGCGAAGCGAACAACGTTTTTTGCTTCTTTTCTGGAAAAAGAAGAATACACGCTGAATAATTCGTTACTTGGACCAATATTTAATTTTGGTTATGTTTGATCTCTTGGGTGCTCTTCCAGCTTTGTAGAGAACCTTTGATAATGGTAGTAATTTATATTAGTCTGTATATGCAATTAATTAATATTAATTATCCCATACTTAGGCGAAGCTGACCCAGATTATGCGTAATGTTCAATTCTTTCTATTTGTTGAAGCCTCGCAGAGCCACGGGGTGCAAGGGGCTGCCCCCCTGCAAACGTAACCCAGGTGTAGTTTTCATTGAAAGTTTGCAGGCGTGCTATCCAATACAACACCATCCTCCTCTTACTTTTCTTAAACTAGAGGATCATTTTGATTAATTAGACCGCAATTGGTCCAGCTTTATATATCTTTTATTTATTTATTTTTTTGAGGAAAACCCCCCAACCCGATCGGCTTCGCTGGCGTTTAGCGGTATAAAGCCAGGAAATTAAGGAAACAAAAAGCGTTTAATTTGTTCTGCTTCGCAGAAGGTAATTATAATGGGACCCAAACCTTCCGCGAAGCGGAACCACGGGGGTCTGGGGGCATGCCCTCAGAGAATTAACTATCCCTGTTGTCAAGCAAAGCAAACCAACTATATTTTTGCAATTTTAAACCAAAACACCATCCGTTCATTAATATAGAATCATGTACCGACATAGCGTAATTGAAGTTTCAGAGAGGTACCGCTTTTAATTTAGTTGTTTCTTCAAGCAGTATGGGTTGATCATAATTTAGCCCTTGCGGGACCAGTTTTTCGGTTCTATTAGGAAAGGACAATACTGGTCAATTAGTTGAAGCCTCGCAGAGCCACTGTTTTTAGTTCTTTTTTTAAAAGAACCATAGTGGTGACCGAATTGCTACCTCGCTGGGCCACTTTATTTTAGTTCTTCAACTTTACAAACAACACTGGTCAGCTGGTAGACGACACGCAGTGTCTTTTTGCTCTTCTGAAAACAACAACTGATATTGATTCGCCTAGCTTAGGGTGTCAACTGTTTATTTGCAAAACGGGCCACGTTTTTGTTTCCTTTCAAACCAAAAGAAGCTCAGACTAATTGAGAACGAGAAGGAATAGAGCCAGTTTATTCAAAAGTGCCCTTCGTTACCCGTAAAAAGGCGCGAATATTTGAAAGCAGACTGTCCACACCCAAGTATCGGCGAAGCCGACCCAGGGGGTCTGGGGGCGTGCCCCTAGAAAAACCTCCGGCCGTTATATAGGATTTTCGTGGGTTAGGGTTTATTTTGAGGTTTGGGAACTGGTTTGAGGATAGGGGGTAGGACTGTTACCGGAGAGACTACAATGCCTGCGAAAGGGTCGGAAGGAGTGGAGGGTGAAACGAGGATTGACGTTCCGGATAAGACGGTGAGGGGGTTTCTTGTGGCGACTGAAATGGAGGTGCCGGAGAAGAAGCGGGTTGGCGTTGTTGTGGATGCCTTGAGCGATAGGGTGAAGAAGTTGTTGGGAGAACGACGTCTGAGGAAGCTGTCGTGGACGGAACTGAAGGATGAGGTTGAGAGGTTAACTGTGATGGAGGAGTCTGAGGTGATGCTGTTGTGGGTGAATCCAGAGTATAAATTTAAGCCCTCGACTAGTGGTCATAATGTTGCACTCACTTGGAGTCAAATTGTGGAATATGTACAGCATTTCCTGTCACTTCGAGAGGCGGTTGCGTATTCATTCAAGGTGTTTGGTTCGTATGACAACCGTCTGTGTGCTCATCACGATGAGCATTGTCGGTTTCATGTTATGATGGCGGCGTCCAAGGGCCGAGGAAAGGATTTCTTGCGAGCGTTGCTTACTCCGACGTATACCGATCCTGTTGCGGAATTGTACGACTCGGTATTGACCCAGCAGCTAGATGTGACCGACTTCGAGAATCTAAAGAAGCTCGTTATTTCGCTGAAGGTGAATGAGAAGCGGGTTTCGGTCAAACGCCGGTTTGTGATCTTTTCCGAGGCAATTGAAAAGTACACCATGCATGGATCCAGCTATGACGTTGACATGGACTTCTTCCGACGAATGACCTTCTCGCTGCTGCCCTTCGAGTTGCGTTGTTTGGTGGGCCAGACTCTTTTTGCAGACGAGGGCTTCTGTTTTAAGAGACGACCAGAATTGGATTCTCCGCCAAAGCCAACCCCTGCAGAGGACCGGATCTCATACTGGAATTTGGCACACCAGTGTGTCAATGCCATCTCTGGATGGATGCCGGATGAACAGCTGGAAGCCCAGTTCAAGAAGGTCCAATCCCGAGCAGAATGTTCGGAATTGGTGGAGTATCTGGCACAATACGACACTATATACAATCGGAAGACCTTCGAAATCTTTCTTCCCAATTTTCGCTATCTCACGAATGGGCTATTATCCCAGAAGAAGCTGAGTGAACATGACAAGTGGGTCTGCCTTCTACTCAAACTTGCCAAGCCTGTCCGTCGGGTGACAGAGGCTAAAATTCACGCGTCGAACAAAGAAAACATGCTTGATGAAAGCACTCTCTTCCAGGATATCGCTGATTCCCTCGGCTATTATATCCAACTGGAGGAAGTGGACAAAGTGCACGCCAAACTGATCGCCATGAACGAAGTCGACAAATTTCAGTGGAACGCACCCCTCGCGAAAGCCTTCGACCCGAAAAAGTACCTATAGTCCACATCTGCGTCATCTGTGCTGTTGCTCTGCTTCGGCGGGGCTTGGATGGGCTTTAATTCTACAAAACAAATAAGTCAAATTCAAGGAAAAGAAGGAAGCCGACTGCTACATTGAATCCTCGCAGAGCAGTTGCTTTCGGTTTCTTCGAGCACTTTAGTGGCCCATTTTGGTTTTTCTGGCGCCCTCCCCGGACCCATAGCTCCGCTTCTCGGATGATTGGATAAACTAACTCTACAGCTCTAGTAAGATACAGTAAGAGATTACTATTTGTTGAAGCCTCGCAGAGCTAATGGTTTTTGTTATTTTTTAAAAAGAACAAACCCGCAACTACAGCAGAGCGTGTCCTCAGAAACCTATACGTGGGTTGGGATTGTAAGGGGCTAGCCCCCTGCACCTCCGGGGCTCTGCGACGCTTCGTCCGAGCTAGCGCAGTGAAAGAAGTGAGGGACTACCATTTGTTGAAACCTCGCAGGGCTAATGGCTTTTGATATTTTTAAAAAAACAAACCACCACTAACAGCAGCTTCAAGCGAAGCGAGCCCTGGGGGTCTGGGGACATGCCCCAGTTACCTTGGTACCGAAGCCCCGCCCACCTTTCTGGGGGCGTGCCCCAGGAAACGAGTTCTGGGTTAAGATATTGCAGGGGGCCAGCCCCCTGCATCCCTGTGGCTCTGCGAGGCTCCAACGAATAGAAAGAATGAACCAGTACTCAGAGCTTCGAGCGAAGCGAGCTCTGGGCGTCTGGGGGCGTGCTCCCAGTTACCACAGTACTTAAGTCCCACCTTCGGGGGCTTTAGGGACTGAGGTAAATTTGTATAATGTAACTTATATTTGGGTTAGGTTTCAACGTCGGGACGCCGATTTTTTTCACTTTGAATCAACTTAGGCGATTGGGAAGAGACAAGAGCTGGATTGATCAATTAGAGATGCTATTGCGAAGTTCGGTTAGAGTGGCGAGTCGGGGAGCTGCCAGAATGCTGGCTAGTCGAAGTTTTGGTAACTCGATGGTTAGTCGAGTGGGAGTGCGTCATTTCTGCAACAATTTGGCTCGGTGGCAAGAAAACAAGGCGGACGAGGGCTGGAAACACATTGGACAGATCAAACCCAAAGAAAAGCCTCGTTATCAGCTTTCTTTTACGTGCAAAAAGTGTTCTACAAGGTCGACACACGAGATCTCTAAACAGGCCTATCACAAGGGAACAGTGCTCATCCAGTGTCCCGGCTGCAAAAATAGACACTTGATTGCCGACCATCTAAAGATCTTTTCTGACACTAGCATCACCCTCGAAGACATCCTCGCTCGAACTGGCCAAACCATGGAAAAACGTGCAATTGGTCCAGATGAGGTCGATCTCGAATGGGAACCTGCCGAAGAATACACCGACCCCAAACAATAATCTCACTGTATTTATATCTTCCTTTGTAAATAGACTGAACGAACCCCTTACTTCTACAACAATTGTTTTGCTTATACTCCAGCGACTTGCATCGTCTTCGCCGTAATTATGTCTTTTGGTGTGTTAAAATAGCCATAAACACAGCCACACAGCGACACCACAATACCCAAATATTGAAAATATTCGGACTTAACAAAACTACGCTTTAGCTTATTTTTAAAGAAACAAAGATGCTACTGGAGCACTGACTATATAGTATTTGGATAATTGACTTTTGGGGCCTGTCCCCAAACTCCTTGGTTCCGCTTCGCGAAGGCTTGGGCCAAAACTTTCCGCCAAGCAGAAAAAAGGCTTTGCCTTCTTTCCTGAAAAAATGAAGAACCCTAATGAGCTAGTTAGCTTTATAATATTCATTTAATTTAATTTTTCGTGGCCAGCCCCACACCCCTGGCTCCGCTTCGCAGAGGTTTAGGCTGAAATTTTGCTTCTTTCTCTCGAAGGGCCGAGGTCCCGGGAAAAAGGATATTACAGCACCAACTGGTTCCATAGTAGTCATTCAATTGGCTTGTTAGCCTTCAAGCTCTACTTGGATTGGGCCTCGACCTAAAATCTTCTGTGAAGTAGAACTACGCTTTTCGCTTCTTTTCCGGAAAAAGAACAGACGACCGCTTAGTGTGGAATTTTCACTGCTGGAAAAACAATATTACTGTACCAACTGGCTCCATAGTACGCATTCAATTAGGCTAGCCCACAGCATCCGCTTGGAGGTGGATTTAGACTCAACGTCTGCTTTTGCGAAGCAGAACTACGCTTGTTGCTTCTTTTTCTGGAAAAAGAAGACCATAGTACTGGTGTGGAACTTTTCAACGATTAGTTAATTGAAGAGGTAGTGGTAATCTAAAATGTTGTTAGCAATGAGTGGTTTCAAGAATAGCGGATGCAAACACGATGTTCTCAGGTATCCATTTTATGATCACGGTGAATCACCCGGCACTTCCTATATATAAATAATTGGATAATTCATCATCTCGTGTTTTGCTTGTCCTCAATTGACCTGTGCTTACCTGTTTAAGATTAGTATAGGGAAAGTTTCCAGGTGTGGAAAAATTTATGAATTTATACTAGGCGTCGGGGTTCCGGTGTGATCTTTTGTTCGCCAGAACCATGATTACACAGGACCGATTCTTGAGACTCCCCCGTACCTCAATAGGATGAGGCCTGACGTGATTCCAAATGCGCACAAGGGAGCCATTCATGCACTGGCATACAATTCCACCGGAAGGTACGTCTTGTCTGGGGGGCAGGATAAGGCTGTTTGTTTGTGGAATCCAGCTACTAAAGTACGCATCCAATCGTACTTGAAACATTCCTTTGAAGTTCTTGCGATTGACGTGGCTGCCGATGACTCCAAATTTGCCTCTGTAGGTGGTGATCGCAACGTTTATGTTTGGGATGTTGGTGGTGGGGATACTATATGTTCCTTTGACGCTCACACCCTTCGAATCAACACGGCTTGTTTCAATTCCGAGGGAACTGTAGTAGCGTCTGGATCCAATGACACTACGGTCAAGCTATGGGATTGCCGATCGCGTAACTATGCGCCCATTCAGACGCTTTCTGACGCAAAGGATAGCATTACCAGCGTCAAAATCAGGGGTCCACAGATTCTGACTGGATCTGTGGATGGCCGGGTCCGGATGTATGATATTCGCACAGGTAAAATAACCACTGATTGTGTTGGATCTCCAGTGACCTGTGTCAATTGGTCCTCGGACGGAAACAGGTTTCTCGTCTCGTCAGTCGACAACTATGTTCGTCTTTTTGATGCCACCTCTGGAAAATTGGCACAATCCTTCACCGGCCATGCCTCTTGTCAATTTCGCGCCACTTCTGCCTTCTTTGATAACGAGACTGCCGTTGCCTCTACTTCGGAAGACGGGAGATTGTATCTCTGGGATACATCGAGTGGCAAAGTCAAAAATACACTCAGCTCGAAAACAGAGTCAGAAACTGCCCATTCAACTGCATTTGCATTGGATACACATCCTACTCAACCGCAACTAGTTGCGTCTTCGTTCAAGGGAACTATTGAAGTCTGGAAACCTTAAAAGATTGTTTTCCTGGGGGCCGCGCCCCCAGACCCGGGTTCGCCTCGCGGAGGTTGTCGTCAACCTCGGATATCATAGTTTTGACACAGACAAGTTATACCACCGACTCCTGCTTCTCACAGAACTATTCGTATTTGGTGGGTGCACACCAGAATTCCTTGGATCACTTTACGGACGTGGGAAACTCCAACATCACACGCTGATCTTACAGCATCGACTATTGTACACAAAATTCGGTGCATCCAGAGTATGGCGCTAGCGTCCGCCAATTGATTTCCTGTCGTCATACTGTCCAGATAACGACGTGAAGAGTGTGGCCCTACGTCGCAGAACGTAATCCCTTTCCCGAAACTCGGTGAAGCCTACGTGATTAATACAGTCCTGTACTCTGGAACCATCACCCTGTTAATCCTAAACCAGATCAAAATTTCTGGGGACACGCCCCAGACCCCCTGGGCTCGCTTCGCTCGAGGCTATGGGTAATGTTAAATCCTTTCTATTCGTTGGAGCCTCGCAGAGCAACGGGGCTTCTGCGATTCTAACCCTAAACTAGTTCTGGGGCACGTCCCTGGCCACCAGGGCTCAATTCCCACTGGAGCTTGTACTTACAGTTCTTTTGAAGCAAGGAATATCAATTGGTGGCACGTTTAATTTCCTTTCTTTCTTTCATCCGTAGCGGGCCGCTATCATACGTATGGAAGGGTGAATAGTTACGAGTGAATCAAATATGGCTTGCTGGTGTAGACAAGAAGAATTATAGAGAGGAGTTCTTTTTT
>JAJMDO010000074.1:9446-52404 GCA_030573635.1 Blastobotrys ciferrii | reverse complement strand
TAACCATACAAGGCTCGGTAAAGTCAATCTATATAGCACTAGTACTAGTCCACAACCGGTACAGAATATTTTCATTGGACAGAAGATGCCCTGTATCTCCTGGCTCTACGAGGCTTCATCATCGAATAGAAACAATTGTACCCTGTTCATAACCTCGAGCGAAGCGGACCGGCCTAAGGGTCTGGGAGCGCGCCCAGGGATCGGGGTCGGCAGTTAGTGACGCGTTGAATGGGAACGCGTTGCGAGGATTAATTTAATTAATAGTCCCACGCGTAACTAGTAGACGAGAACAACAGCAAAAAATATCGGTTAAAATGTCGCGTAAGGAGACTCAAGAGAGCGGAATTGTAGTATAGTGCTAACAGAGAGATGATGTTTAGAAGGATTTAGTCAAGGTGGAGGGTTCATGGGCTCTTCGAGTCAAAAGAAGGAGTTCATTGATTCGGTTCGTCCGGTGACGCTTCGACAGGTCAACCAGGCAAGCTTTTCACCAAGCGAGGATGAGCTCAAGATTGATGATAAGCCCGTTGGCAAAGTCAGTATAGTTGCCACTATACGGAAGGTTACTGGTGGCGAGAACAATGCGCCTATGGTTTATCGACTGGAAGACGGTACCGGTACATTTGAAGTACGAAGATTCAAGACCGGTTCATCGGTTATTCCGGGAGAAGACGACGACATGAATCAACAAGAGGAGTCTGAATTTAAGGAGGGCCAGACTGTCAGGGTAGTAGGAACACTGAAGAACACGAATGACAAGCAGGTCATCACGGCTGTTGGTATGATCCCAGTGACAGACTTCAACCAAGTGATTTATCATCAGCTTTACGCTCTACAGGTGCATCTGCTCAACACCAGAGGCGAGCCAGGCTCCAATGGAGCCGTCGGAGGTGGTGACTCGCACTATGCTGATAGCGGTAGCTTATACATGCCGCCAGGGGACGCTGCTAATGACATGCAGGCGAAGATCTTGAACGTCCTGCGATCAGAGAAACAGAATAATCCAGACGGTGTTCATTCTGATAAGATTATTGTAAAGATTGACGAAAACGCCCGGCAAGAGATTCTACGCGAGTTGGAAAATATGCAGGAAGACGGCAAAATCTATAGCGGCGAAGAAAATCACTACCTCATCGCAGAGTAACCTAGTAAATATTTAATCCATGCAGTCTGTTTGCTCTTTTCTTCGCAGAAGATTTCTACTGCCTAGAAAAGCTCCTGCGAAGCGGAACCACGGGGTTTGGGGGCTTTGCCTCCAACACCTGGGTTTCAGAGCCTTTGTTAAAATACATTGTGACGTATTATAGCTTGTTATTTCTACAAGTTAACTGAAGAAAATGTTCCAGAGGTCGTCCGAATCGACAATTTCACCGCGACCGCGTCTATCGACTTTGACTCCAGCACTTTTTTCCAATAAACGGGAGTTACTTTCATCGAACCGTTCATCACTTATGACCGCATTCTCTTCGTCTTCTGACTCTTGGACAGCTAATTCGGCAAGACGTTTTTGGCTTCCAACTCGGACAATTCCTTCCTCGACTGTACCGGAGATGGTGAAAAGCCAGACGTTTGTTGGGGAGTCTTGGCCAATTCTATGGACGCGGGAAATGGCCTGCATTTCGAGACTTGCGTTTACAACAGGTTCACAGAGGTAGACGTGTTTAGCATTCACAAGGGTTAGTCCAGCACTAAAGGTGTGTTAGAAATTGGGAAATACGCGGTTAAATTAGACACTTACGATTGAGATTTGGCGTGAAGAAGGAAGCATGCGTAACTTGAGTCGGTTTTGAAAAGATCCATTCCGTGTTCAACTGTGGCGTATTTGAATTTGTTGTGTGTCAAGGCAGCTCCAAATAACTTTAGCATTTCCGCCCACTGTGAGAAAACCACAACTTGGGCACCCGGTTCTGTCAGTCTTAGCCATTTCAAATGTCGCATCATGTGATCAATTTTGGTTCCAAAGTTTTCCAGAGAACTGTACACGGAGGACCGGATTGTATTTATCAGTGATTTTTCAACTGGTTTGTAGATGGACCCTTGGTGCTTAATGTCGTCTTGTAACTTAACCTGAAACTCGGACATCGACGGCTCGTTTTGTTTCTTTTCTGCCTCTGTGAGATGGGTTAGAGAATAGACCTCACCGGGGTTGATTCTGTGTTTGCAAATTGGACATGTTCCATGTGTCCTGAGCCATTTATTGAGACACTTTCGACAGAATTCGTGGCCGCACACGGTCCAGGACCCCAATTTGTACTCGGATTGACAGATAATGCATATCCTTTCTGTAACATTAGAGTTTGTATGGCTGGTGTTTTCTGATAAACTCTCCAAATATCGCTTTCGGCCAAGCTTTTGGTTAATCACAATATCCAATTCACCTTCTTTGATCAATTGCTCGTTCAAATACGGTATCGACCGATCAATGGACACATCAACTTCCCCCACATTGTCACTCATTTGCTGCAGCTGTTTATAATACCCAACTCTTCGGTTGTAGCATCCACGCAAAACTCTCACTTCTTTTGTTAACTGTAACAGCTCATTCTTGAGATCGTCATATACGGGAACAAAGTTGTCATGTGCTTCTACAGCCTTTATCGCGTCTTCACGTTTCATGGGTTCCTTTTTTGTAGCTGTGGCGTCCTTTTTCGCCCTCTTCAGTTGTGCCATTCTATTTGAAAGAGCCATCCAACTGACGCCATATCCATAATCTTTCGGTTTCATAGTAGTTAGCCGCTTATTCAAAAGTTTCAACATATCAACCTCATCGCTATTCTTCTCCTTATCTTTGCGCTTTGGTGAGTTTTTTTGCCTGTCCTTTTCACCACCTCGTTTGGATTCTGCCTTGTCCACGTTGCCTTTCAGTAATGGATCTGAACGCCCAGTGATGATAAGTGATCGATCGGATAGCACCTTTTGAAAGACTTCTAAATAGTCAAATGCGTATTCCTGAGAGTTTAAGGAATCTTCATATTCCTGTCCATCGGGGTCGGCACTTTCATCTACAACATCCTTGCTGAGATAATCAATCAACTTATCACGCCATTCGCCAACAACCGTGGTCTGTTCAATTAAAAGACTTATCTGCTGCTTTTCAAAACCCACCTGTTCGAGCTTTGTTTCCTCACCTTCCCATTGCTTCAACGGTACAAAGCTGTAAGCCTTCAATTTTTCAGTAGACTCGTTAACCTTTTGCATGGATTCCTGTAAAATCTGTCGTCGGATTGATTGGGCTTTTCCATAGTACTCAGACTCCAACTTTTGGTGTTGTATATCCTCTTCGCTCATATCCTCCTTCTTAATCTTATCCTTGTTGTCCTCAGCACCATCCTCCTCCTTCTTAACGTCTTCATCCTCCTTTTTGTACATTTGGTAATGCGTGGTGGCCACAAAGAAATAACACCGGTGCAAAACTTCCAACCAATTTCGCAACCTTTTTGCCACCATATTGACCACGTCCGCAAAGTCTTCTTCATTCTCCTCTTCTTCAAGCTCCAGCTCCTCTTTTCGATAGTCGTCATCGTCGTCTAGGTTCATTCGAGATTCTTCCCGCTTGGCGCGTTCTTCCTCGGCCTTCTTCTGCTCTTCCTGTGCAACTTCTAGATTCTTTTGGAGGATACGGATAGTGTTCTCAACACTTTTTGTTGCTTGCTCAAATACACTTAAAGCTTTTGCCTTTTCTTTAAGATTTTCCAAGAGTACCCGTCCCCTATTAAGCATTGACATATCCTTCTTTCTTTGTTCAGTCAAAAGCTCAGTAAACGCCTGGTCCACCATTGCTGAATGAATTTCATCAATTGTCTTAACCTCCTTACTACCAGAAGGGTTAACATTGCGTTTGGAAATACCACCACCAAATTTTGCATGACAACAAGTCTGTCGAAGTCGAACAAGCCATGAAGCCACACTTGACATATCAACCGGCTGGTCCTCATTAAGACGCTCCCCATTTTCATTCAAGTTACAGTCGATCAAAAACGATTTGTAGAGTTGATTGTAATTGTCTGCTTCAATAGTGGTGAATGGAAGTGGACATAAATTTCGGGATTGTGGTGGCAACGCAATGTCATCTTCAACCATGGCGGTGGTATGCCTAATGGCAATATCTGAAAACAATGTCATGAAATCACCAGGGGATCTTACTAACTGGTACCATGCGTTTTCTCCAGTAGCCCATGGTTCTAATCGAAGAAAATTTAAAATCCCCTGTAAATCTTGCAACTCCTTTGTGACTGGCGTTCCGGTTACACCCCAAGCATGAACTCGAGGTATTAACTTGGCAACCTGGGCAGCATTAGAAACACTCGACCTCACCATTTGAACTTCATCCAACACCACTCGCCAAAATTGAATCCTCATCAATGGAGAAAGATAATTGGTCATTGACCTTTGTTCTATCACATGACCCCTAGTTGGCCGAGCTGGATCGTACAGGGCGAAATAAATCTCAGAAGAGATGGCATTGTATGAAGTAATCACAATATCATACTCTGCCATCTCTTCTGGAGTCACCTCTTTAGATTCCGTCTTACCATTGTAGACAAGTATAGACAGCTCCGGTGAGTGCTGCTTTATTTCATCTTTCCATTGCTTTGAAATTGATCTCGGTGATATAATAAGTGTAGTTTTTGCCGCCAGAACATTCCTATTACAAAAATAATCAAAAACTTCAACAGGAGGGGATTTGACCATCGGTCGTTTATTCAACAACACAAGAGAAAGCACCTCTATAGTCTTACCAAGACCCATCTCCTCAGCCAAAAGACCTTGGGCCCCGATGTTATTAGAACTCTTAAACTGCCGTCTTTCATTAATAAGTTTCCTTAATTCTTGTTCATCGCAAATCCTGCCAAGATAGGGATTCGCCCATTTGCCGGATTCTAATTGAAACCACCCCAAAGGAGGGAAAGTTTCGCTATCACAAACATCATAATCCACAACTTGCTGTTTTTCTTCGTCAAACTCCTTTCCCTCTTTTCTTAAGCACCAGCGGACCGTTTCTCTCTGATATCTCAAAAGCGTACATATTAGACCTTTCACTTTCATTACCTCTGGTGGCTTGACTCCATGATCTTCATTCGAAATTGTCTGATAAAATTCTTGAGGAGTGATCGGGTTTTCCCGTCTGGCAATATCCGGAAGTAACAGCTGAAAAATACTAGGCGCAACCCCAACAAACCCAAAAGCAACCGATGAGGGAATAGCCAACTGGTACATAACGGTACCCTTAAACAGATAATTTGCATTATTGGAAGGAATCTGCTCCAAGCACATTGTCGGATCATTTATTAAAAATACTCGGCGATGTCGTTGGCTCTTGCTCAGCCGTGCCAAAATCAGCAACTCGCTTCTCAACGTTGGATGTTTACTCAGGTCAAATTGAAATAGCACCGCCCAGTTAACCACTGCCCGTCGTTTCTTACTCTTGCTCGTATTCGACGTCTGGTTATACACCACTTTCTTCGCCTTAAACACAACTGTATTTGAATTGTCCTCGAAGAACGGCAGCAAAGGATACTCTGACAGGCCTTTAAATTCATTCACATCAATAGGAGGAAAACTCCCATCATTTGTCTGAGGATACTCAATTCCAAACTTAAATGAGCCCTTAAATAGCTCCACCGTTTCTCCTTCCGACACGCCACCGATCCTAGTATTCGTCTTACTGTTCGACGGCGGTGCACAACGCCCATTTATTAGATCAGAGAAGGTAGAACAATCTACCACACTGACAATAGGTCGGCCATTTCTATCTATCTGCACCGAATCCATTATCTTGAATTTTTTATTCCGGATGACTCGACCTCCAAATCCTGGCCCCGGACTTTTTTTTCCAATTCCAATATCGGGCCGATCTCCGATTCCTCCGCGAGATAGTCAAGGGCCAATATGCCAGAGTGCTGGAGGCTAGCCCCTAGACCCCTGAGCTTCCTTCGCCGAGTTTTGGGAATCAGAACACATTGCTCACTCTGGAGTCCAATAATATACCGCCGGAATTTAACTGAACTGAATAGGTGCGAATTAATGGACCGCAGTCTGCCATGAGAGTTCATACACTGTAGTTAATCTAAAACTGGTAGTATGTAGTATTCCGCTTCGCGGCCGGAACAGTGCTATTTTGTCTTTAATGGTGTACACAGGGGAAAAAAAAAAAAGGATAATGGACGAATTGTTGTAAAGTGTTTTGGGGTTTTCCAATACAATTGAATCCGAACAATACACATCAAAAACAGAGTACAGCTGGTTGGCTGGAACTATATTGTCTATAACTAGTCAAACTAAGTGTATTCCCAATTCATGCACCCTTATAGAACGGTGACGGTATACTGCATGCACGCCGCATCATTGTTTCCAGATGCAGTACGAATAAGCTAGAAACCCTTAATTAAAAAAGAAAGTAAAACAGTCGATAATTCCAATTTATCGATGGCTGAGCTAAGCTAGCTCGTTTAACTCTCCTGGAAACTGCAGTTCAACGAGAAAATTCGCAGCGCAGCTCCCCGTTCCCAAGCTCCACGAAGCGGACCACCGGAGTAGGCAGGCACTCCCCAAAAAAGCGCACCCATAAAGTAGAACTAATTGATATGGACTAGTCGTGTACACGGGATTTCAGGTGATCCGAAAATCCGAGCAGTTAGTACTGCAGCGAAAAATACGAGTTGAGCCGCAGAAATACGGGTGTTGGGCGAGATTTTTGCGCGTCGCGTGGAAAACAGGGGGTCCACGCTCAGGGTATTAAAAGTTTGACGTTCCCCGGTAAGGACAAGGACGACGACGCGTTATAGAAATGTCATCATCGGCAGAGAAGGAGAAGGCCCAGTTAAAGACCCGATACGACCCAACCAAGCAAACTGGACCTATTCAATATGAGTTTGGCGGCCCTATTGGTAACTTGTCCATGATGCTGGGTTTTCCAGCGCTTATGTGGTACATGTGGGCGTGTTATTACCACAATGACTGTCAGTTGATGTTCCCTGAGCAGGGTGAATCTGTTTTGGAGTTTGTTCAGAGGCTCTATGGTTATGTTTTAGAAGGCGCTTACCCTACCATGCTCGCAGTGAAGATTGAGTGGGGATTCCTTCTTTTGCAGATGTTCAATTATGTCACTTTGCCAGGTATCTGGACAAAAGGTCTTCCTGTTCCTCATCTTGGTAACAAGTGTTTGGATTACTACTGTAACGCTGTATGGTCGCTTTACTTTACCACTGCCGTTGCTCTTGTCCTTCACTTCACTGACATTTTCAAGTTGAACACTGTGATTGATCATTTTGGTGAGATTATGACTGTGGCCATTCTCAGTGGTTTTGCCTTTTCATTCTACATTTACTTCAGTGCTCTCTTGAATGGTACCGCTGTCAGAATGTCGGGTAACCACATTTACGACTTTTTCATGGGTGCTCCACTCTACCCCAGAATTGGCCTCATCGATCTCAAGATGTTCTTTGAGGTGCGATTACCATGGTTCACCTTGTATTTCCTTTCCATGGCCCTCGTGATGAAGCAATACGAGGAATACGGTTATGTTAGCTCTCAAGCCCTCTTCGGTTGGTACGGAACTTGGCTCTATGCCAACGCCTGTGCAAAGGGTGAGCAGCTGATCGTTCCGTCTTGGGATATGTTCTATGAGAAGTTTGGATTCATGCTCATCTTCTGGAACATTGCCGGCGTGCCATTTACCTACTGCTACAATACTCTTTACATGGCAGGACGCGACCCAGCTGAGTACGAATTGAGCACCGGATACCAGATCTTTTTGTGGATCTTGATCACTGTAGCTCACTACTTTTTCGACACCGGCAACAGTCAAAAGAACTCTTTCCGCCAGCAGATTCAAGGCAATCTTAAAATCCGAAAGGTGTTCCCAATTCTTCCATATGGTGTCGTCGAGAACCCCAGCTACATCAAGTGCAAGAACGGCGGAACCCTTCTTACCGATGGTTGGTTCAAATATGCCAGAAAGGTTCATTACACCGCTGACTTCACTCAAAATCTCTGCTGGGCTCTTATCACTGGCTTCAACTCTCCCCTCCCATATTTCTACCCCTTCTTTTTCTTCTTTATGATTCTCCACCGAACTTGGAGAGACTTTGAGAAATGTAAGGAGAAGTATGGTGAGGATTGGGATGAATATTGCAGAAGATGCCCATGGGTTTATTTCCCATATGTCTTTTAGATTGTAGATTATCTAGACAAGAGAGGCTTCTTGGAATTTTGTTTTCTTCCCCAGACCCCTGGCTCCAGTTCGGAGAGGTATAGACCCGAATTAGTTTTGCACCAATTTTGTGTAGTCTTCATGCAAAATAAAGGTATAAGAAGCATTGGATCGAACGTTGGACCGATCGTTAAGGAGGACGCCGAGTCTTCTTGCATCGCTTCAAATTGATAGCGGTTAGTAGATCACATTAATATTGCGAAACATGAGCCACATGGCTCTATGGTTGTGGAAACCGAATTATGAAGACCGGCTATATAGCAAAAAAAAAAAAAAAAAAAAAAAAAAAAAAAAAAAAAAAAAAAAAAAAAAAAAAAAAAAAAAAAAAGCGATTTCGATGGTCTATAACCAAACTTGACCGCCCCAGAGGTTTGTACCCCAAGGCAAAAATTGTTCGGTAATGCGGATCTACTAGTTTTTGATTAGTTGGAGAAGAAGCAAAAGCAGCTTCACAGAATTCTACTTAACCCAGAACTCGGCGAAGCCGACCCTGAGGGGCTGGGGCGTGCCCCAGAAACATTAGATAAATTTGATTAGCTGCTGCGTTGCCGCTTTTTGGTTCGTTCCCAGACGCTTGTAGCTTTTTGCTTTCTTTTGGTAGTTTTTTCTAGGTTTGAATTATTGTGCTGAGTAAAGCCCCAATCTTCGCCAAAAAAGTTCTTTGTTTGAGCGTCGAGTTGGCGTTGTTTGGCAGCTCGTTTGGCTTGTTTCTTTGATTGTCCCGGTAGACGCGTAAAGTTTTCTTCTTCGTAGCGTTGGATTTCAGCCTGTTTTCGTCGTTCTTTTTCAGTTCGCTCGCCACCACGACCGCCGTCCATAATCGTCGAACCAATCGACGGTTCTGCAACTGGTGCACCGGAGGATTCTTGGATAAACTCCTCCATAGTAGAGTTCTTTTGTTTTCTTGCAGCCTTGCCTTCATGGTCTTTTGCAAATGGAGTAGCTGCTGAAATCTTTGGTGCAACATATTTGGCGGTTTTGTCGTCAGCACCTCTAGAGTCGTCTGTTGAGCTCTTCAGAGCAGTTGGATTAGGCTTATAATTCAATTTATCGTCGTCATCAGAATCATCCTCTTCATCTTCTTCCTCATTAGTAGGCTTCCCGTTGACTTGAGTTTCTGCCTGCTGTTTGGCCTTCACATATGCTTTTGTCACTTTTTCAATCTGGTAGGCAATTTTAGCCTCCAGTCCCTTAACACCCTTTTCTAGGACAATCCGATCCACAACAGTATTTTTAACCGCTTTATTTCGAATCTCCTTAACCTCTTCACTTGGATAGTCCTCTGACGACCGGGCAACCTGCGTAGCTGTAATGGCCGCGAGATTGTGAATGTACGATAACAAGCTGTGGTTTTTCAATGCCAACAACGAGATACCATTACTGGACCCATCAATAGCCTGTGGATTTACAAACGTCCCTTTATCCAGTCTTTCGTTTAACTTGTCAACAGCCTCTATTATCGTTTTAAGCTGTGAATCCATTTTCCTATCTACCTTTTTCCAAACTAGTTTTGCTTATCAACCAAAAATTTCAAAAATCAACTTGTCTCGGTACCCCGATGTCGGCGTAGCGATAATTTCGGATTTTCCGATCACGTGATCCAATAAGGCTAACGGCATGGACTCGTTGTTTGGAGGCACCTCCCTAGACCCTCGGTTTCGTTTTGCGGAGATATGAGTTGTTGAACCGGGCAGTGCGTAGTTATGTAGGTAGGTCAGTGCGTGGCTTTGATGAGGCTTGGGAAGACGGGGACTAATATCGGGGAAACCTCGGAGGCCAGCAGAAGATTTAGCTATTAATTTCCTCCAGCTATACGCAGTACGTAATGGAACCGACGGGTTGGCGAACCTTAGAATTTTTAGGGTCGAAGTTAAAAGAATAATACGTTTCTTTAATTCCGGTTCAAGGGGACGGAATTACCGTTAAAAAAGCTGTTTCTCCGCTTGCGGGGCACTCGTAGATGTTAATCAATTGCTACTTATTGCTAACTGCATTATCAATTATCCATGTATTCTCCTTAAACCGTCGTAGAACCAGAATTAATATCAGCTCTTTCCGGACAAGAAAAGAACATCCAATGGCTAGTACACTGCTACTAGCTAACTTAGAAGCGATTCTGGGGGAACGCCCCCAGACCCCCTGGGCTCGCTTCGCTCGAAGCTACAGGTAATGGTGCATTCGTTAAAATCACACAGAGCCACGGGGGCGCAGGGGGCTGTCCCCATGCAAATCCTAACCCAGAAGTGTTTCTGGAAGGACGCCTCTAGACCCCTAGGGCTCGCTTCACGGTAACTTGCCTGCTTTCCCAAAATATAAGCAAAATTGCAGTCCAGATTCACTCAAAACCTTATACCTAATCTCAGTAACTTACCCTAATAAAGCTCTTGCAACGAAGTCGGTGGAATTATTCGTTCGTTAAATCTATTACATTAGAGTCCCGAATGTCGAGAGAGCTCGAGGACTATATATCAAAACATTATATATCAGTACGTATTTTAAGCATTAATTATTTGAAACAGTTCATCATATTGTGGTAGCGCTGGACTTTCGTCACCGGAATCGATCGTATAGGGGCAATTAGGCTCTCGGGTCCGAAGTTTAATGAGCTTGAACCATGATCTAAAGGCACTAACCCACTGCGAAGCTGGAAGATATTGGATAATACACTGCAATGGCTGGTAGCTCTCGGACGTAGTTGGGGTTCTGGGCCATAGAGGCCGGTACCCGTTACAGCACTGTAATGCATGCCGATCTCCATGGGGGTTTGCGAGACCAGTGAACGTCGTCGTTTAAATCCTCATGGGTTAATACTTGCTCCTTCAGAGAATCAAGTGTGGTGTGGCGTAGGGGCTGCCGGAAAGGGTTTTGGGAAAAACGGAGCGTTGGAGACGGACCAGGTAAAAGCGATGCTGTTCGTCCATGCGGTGTACTAGAGGAAGCACGCCTGTGTCACGATGCATTGCGTCCGTAGGTGCTTTCCCAAAGGCACATTGTTCTTCTGTTATAGAAAAAGAAGCAAAAGTGTTGCTCCGCTTTGCAGAAGGTCGCCCTAGCCCAAACCTTCCGCGAAGCGGAACCACGGGGGTTTCAAGCCCCCAAAAAAACCGTTCATGGATCAACAATAACCCTAAAGTATCCCAGAAAAAGAAGCATTGTAGAAGTAGAAGGCTGTCTATTACCCACACTCAAGGCCAACCCGGAAGGGTGAATCAAAATCCGAAAAAGGACAAGGAAGAGGTTAGTGAATTAAGATAGAATACACAAGAGGGATTAGTGACTGTCCCTGAAATAACTCTGAGCTGCGGCTATTTCGAACGGTTTCCAATTTTTCATGTAGAATTTTTTGTGGGCGTGGCTGTTGTGGAAGAGCTTATTTAGATTATCGCCGGAAGCTTGAACCTTAAATGAAGGGGCAAAATTTTTTAACAGATAATTGTCGGGTTTGGTTGAATCAAGGAGGACCCAGATGTTTCTCTTCTCTGCTTTGGACATATTTTGGCAGAACTCTTGAGTGACCACTCGGCGGTATTCTTTTGTTAGTGAGCGGAAGCTTTGAGTTCCAATAGGGTACACCCCTTTGGAGCAGAATAAATATGCACAGCCAGGAGATCCGTCAGAGTTTGCAGCCTGAAATATTGTCGGAAGCTTCTGCATCAGCCGCGTTATTAGGACATAGAGCAGAAAACTGGTCTTTCCGACTGTTGGTGAGCCCTTCACTGGATGCAGGCTCACGGTGCCGCATTTCCTTTTGGCCTTTCGCACATAGTTGTGTCTGGCCTCCAATTCCTTCAGCATTTCGTCATAAGCCTGCAAAATGAGCATCTCGCTCAACATTTTGTTGTGCAGGAGATTTGTGGCCATAACCTTACAGAACTCGGGCGATTGTTCGTACTGACAATGCTCGACGTCCACATAATTGATCTTGGGGACGGATATCACGGATACCAATGCCTCCACGCTCTGACCCCAGGTGTTGGCATAGAAGTTGGTCCAAGTGATAATGTCCACGGGATCCTCAACGTCCGACGAGGAGGACGATGACTCGATAGACAGGTCGGACGACTCTGACTTGGACGGCAGGATCAATGATGACGGTCTGATGGTGAGATTTCGCTTCATTGCTGACCATAAGTTTTCGTAGTTGGCTATATACTGCTATAATGGAATTGAGCTTTATTTATAACCTAGCACAGTACCGGGTGTTTGTACGTCATATACAGCGGTTTCAGCTTATTATTACTCTGTTAGAGCGGCGGTGCGTTTGTAACATTATCCCCCAAACCTAAATTTCGCACATACGAACCTTTTAATTACCGCTAGTCCAGCAATTTATTTTTATTAGGAAGCTCTCTTCCCAGCCACCGAATCCAGCTTTCCCTCCCCGTAAATTGACTAACCACTATAGGTTCACCATTTTAAAACAGGTAACCAGCCAGCCGGGTCACGTCAAAAACAGCCTTCAAACACATATCCGAGACCCACCACCCATCTGACGCATCCCCCAACGTCATGACCTCATCCCACATAGGCATGGTCTTGATGCCTAGGATATGCAAAAGTCTAAGCTGAACTGCCTACCTGCCCCAACACTACACCCATTATCAAAGCCAAACCCGGCCTCCATCATATTCTTGCCGGCAACGTAATTGTCTCACAACCCTATAATCCCTCATTACAGAGACATCCCAATAATAAATCATTATTCGATACACCTTCATGCTGGATTCATGGGGCACGCCCCCAAATCTCCTTCGCCGACTCAGTAGCCAGTGAAACTTTGTCTACCAAAATAATTACTCTGGTAATTGACTTTTTGGGGGCCCCCAAATCCCCAGGGTCGGTTCGCCAAGCTTTTGTTAAAATCTAAGCAACTATTCTCAGAAGCTACTAATATTTGCTTCTCTTTTTTTTAAGAAAAATCATAATAATAATTCAAGGTCAATTGGTTCACCCGAACTCAGTGGAAACGTCCCTAACATTCGGATGCAACAACATTCTGCAAAGTAGATCCAGTGCTTTTACTTAGCCATGGAGAAAGAGAACGCGCTATTAGATATATGTACAGTTGGTTTCCAGGACAGACCCCTACACCCCCGTGGCTCTACGAGGCTTCAACAAATACAGAGTACCAATAATCTTGAGCGTGGGGGCCGTGCCCCAGGAAACGAGTTCTGGGTTAAGATATTGCAGGGGGCCAGCCCCCTGCACCCCCGTGGCTCTGCGAGGCTTTAACGTATGGTCATTACCCACAGCTTCCAGTAAAGCGGTCATTGCGATGTCCCAGAAGCTAAATTGAACTTGTCGGTTATTTGTTTAAGTTGAAATTTCTTATCGATCACGTGATGTCGCCATTCATTGCAAAGCCACACAAAATAACATAGATGGAGTTAACTCAACCAATTCACCTGTCCAACATAGAGGTTCTTCTACCCAGAATTCCGCGAAGCGGACCCAGGGGGTCTGGGGGCGTGCCCCCAGATCATCCGGATGAAGTTATATCAGGGTTAGGGTTAGGAGTTACCCTACTTGGGAGATAAGATAGCTGGGTGAGATCTTGAAAAAAAAAAAATTTCAGTACTGGAGGGGCGTGGACAGAGCATTAGATATAGAAGATGCCACAGAACGAGTATATTGAGCAGCATATCAAGAGACATGGACGAAGACTCGACCATGAGGAGCGACAGAGGAAGCGAGAGGCGAGAGAGGGCCACAAGGTTGCGAAGGATGCGCAGAACCTGCGGGGACACCGGGCGAAGATGTTTGCGAAGAAGCGATATGCTGAGAAGGTTGAGATGAAGAAGAAGATCAAGCAGCACGAGGAGTCGAAGGTGGCTGGGCCGTCTGAGCCGAAGGAGGATCCTAACGAAGCATTACCTGCATATCTGTTGGACCGTAAGGACTCCAACACGGCCAAGGCGCTGTCGTCGTCTATTAAGCAGAAGCGACTCGAGAAGGCCGACAAGTTCAACGTGCCGCTACCCAAGGTGCGCGGCATTTCCGAGGAGGAGATGTTCAAGGTGATCAAGACGGGTAAGAGCAAGAGCAAGTCGTGGAAGCGCATGATCACCAAGCCGACCTTCGTTGGCGAGGGTTTTACCCGCCGACCCGTCAAGCTGGAGCGAATTATTCGTCCTGCCGCGCTTCGACAGAAGAAGGCCAACGTGACCCATCCAGAGCTCGGCGTGACTGTGAGCCTGCCAATTCTGTCCGTCAAGAAAAACCCTCAGAGCCCCACATACACCCAATTGGGAGTGCTAACCAAAGGTACTGTCATCGAGGTTAACGTCAGTGAACTGGGCCTTGTCACTGCTGGTGGTAAAGTCGTCTGGGGTAAATATGCCCAAATCACAAACGAACCCGACCGTGACGGCACCGTCAACGCAGTCCTCCTCGTCTAATGTAATATATATCCCTCCTAATGATCTAAAAATAAACACTTTCTGCCCTTACCCAAGCCCTTTGCCACAAGCCTCCTATACACGTGTCTTTTCCTGGGGGCTAGCCCCCAGACCCCCGTGGTTCCGCTTCGCGGAAGATAACCAATTAACACTTGTGTCTTTTCCTGGGGCTAGCTCCCAGACCCCCGTGGTTCCGCTTCGCGGAAGATTACCAATTAACACTTGTGTCTTTTCCTGGGGCTAGCCCCCAGACCCCCGTGGTTCCGCTTCGCGAAAGGTTACCAATTAACACTTGTGTCTTTTCCTGGAGCTAGCCCCCAGACCCCTGTGATTCCGCTTCGCGGAATATTACCAATTAACACTTGTGTCTTTTCCTGGGGCTAGCCCCCAGACCCCTGTGATTCCGCTTCGCGGAATATTACCAATTAACACTTGCGTCTTTTCCTGGGGCTAGCCCCCAGACCCCTGTGATTCCGCTTCGCGGAATATTACCAATTAACACTCGTGTCTTTTCCTGGGGGCACGCCCCCAGACCCCCGTGGTTCCGCTTCACGGAAGTTTGTGGATTAGCACTAGCTCGCGTCTTTTCCTGATGCCAGTCCCAGACCCCGTGGTTCCTTCTCGCGGAAGTTTGTAAGTTAACACACCCGGATATCTGAAATCTTAAAAGTTTCTCACCTTTGGGTGATCGAGATTTCAGAAATCGGTGTCAAATTACCGTTAATTAACCCATTGCATGTCTGGTCGTTCGATCTTATCGTCTAGAACATATCTTATTGAAATGCGGTGCTTGTAGCCAGTACGCCAATTATAAGCAATTGAAACGCAGTGGCTAATATATAAGCAAAAACAACGTACACTCACCCATTGTCACAGCTAGAAAGTGCAGTGGTTGCTAGCTCGCTATCTAGCTCTTATACTGCCTGTGGGCTCGACCAAGCCTATAATTATAGTGCTATAGTTGCAAACCCATAGTAGTCAGCTTAATTAATCTACAGCGAAGCGAACCCACGCGGGGGTCTAGGGGCTGGCCGAAGAAAAGACACGAGTCCATCTAGTGGACTGAAGAGAGAAAAAAGGACGATGGGGAAACCCGCCGCTATTTATAATTTTCTTTCCATCCCTAGCTGACTAAGCAATGAAATAATCACAGCCCAGTCTAAATTTCTAAAGCAGATTGGAGCTGTTTCTGGGGACCAGCCTTCAGACGCAGTGGTTTCCCTTTGCACAAGAATAGCTATTCGTGTTAGCCTCGCAGAGCTACCGCTTTTGCTTCTTTTCTGGAAAAGAAGATAAGCATTACCGCTTATCTGTATTTCCTTGGGGGCACGCCCCCAAACCCCCAGGGTCGGCTTCGCCGAGTTTTTGTGCTAATTCCAACAACCTTCTACAAGACATAACTAACCCTTTTGCTTATTTTCTGGAAAAAAAGATGAGCACTACCGCTTATCTGTGATTCCTTTGGGGCACGCCCCCAAACCCCCAGAGTCGGCTTCGCCAAGTTTTTTTGCTAATTCCAACAATCTTCTGCAAGACAGAACTAACGCTGTTCTTCTTTTCTGGAAAAGAACGTAAACATTACCACTAATTCGTAATTCCTTGAGTGCACACCCTCAAAGCCCCATGGCTCACTCCACTTCACCGTTTAAATCTTCTGTGAATTGGTTTTCTGGGGGCTCGCCCCCAGACCCCCTGGGCTCGCTTCGCTCGAGGCTCTGGGTTAGTGTTTCATGAAGCCTCGCAGAGCCCCCGTGCAGGGTGGCCCCCTGCAATCCTAACCCAGTAGTGTATTTCTGGGGCCACGCCCCCAGACCCCCTGAGTCGGCTTCGCCGAAGGTTGGGTTCCAACGAGTCTTCTGCGAAGCAGGACAACGCTTTTTGCTTCTTTTTCTGGAAAAAGAAGGACTGCACTAGCTCGGTTGGTTTATTCCTGGGGGCTTCGCAAGGCCATGGGGGCGCAGGGGGCTAGCCTCACGCAGTCTATAAATAATAGGCATTTTTGGCATGCATGGAGATCGGAAAAAAGCGCGTTGTTGCGCGCGAATTTTTTTTTTTGTCCCAATAAGAAGGCAACAACAAAAAAAAATTGTTTAGTATTATTGTTTGTTGGAGCAGAGGATTTTTTTTTCCAGCGGTTCTTCCCAAAGGCACTTTTCGAGCACATCGTCGACATTGGGACCGATTTAGAAGCGAAAATTGGACTACAGAGTTAGAGAGAGGTGGATTTGCTTGTGGATTTGTTGGAAATAAAAAAAACCAGTGCAAATCGGAACCGACTGACGTGGCCGTCACACCCCGATTGACCGATTGACCAATAAAAAAACACACAGCGACAGCAATGCCTTCGGCGACATATTACGATGCCATTGGCTTTCTGGCCGGCGCAGATGCTATTGACTCCAAGGACGGTATTGCGCTGGCCAACATCCCCCTGCCCGTGCTTTCTAGGGAGCAGCGGGCCTGGTATCGGTCGGGCCCTAACCCCGTTGGGAGGTCCTTCACCCGGCCGCCCTTCGTCTTCACCAAAAGGCATCACGACTCTCCGACCATGCCCAAGGCCAAGCGCACCCCGTCTGCACACGACCACGACGGCAAGGCCGAGCGGCTCAAGGCTGCCCGCGACCAGCTCCAGCGCGAACAGGAGCAGCGTGAGGGCAGCGCGCAGTCGCAGCCCGACGACCAGGAAGACGAGCAAGCAACAAAGAACGAAAACAACACCGAACACAGCAGAAGCGGGAGCTTTTCGCCGCCTCCGTTTGAGTATCCGCCACCGCCGCCACCGGGCTACAGCGACACGAGCGGCATAGTGAGCCACCCGTATTTGTCGCACGCGCCCCCGCACTCCGCCGGATCGGACACGTCCTACACTATGGCCTACACTACCGCCGGCCTCCCGCCGCATCTGTCTAACGCGCCGCTCTCCGACTACACCGGCGCGGCCCCCGTCGCCACTACCACCGGCGCCACACCGGCCGGCACCGCCACCGCGCCGGGTGTTGCGCGCGGGACGCCACAACATGACGCCACCGTCACTGCGGCTTCGGCCCCTGGCAGCGCACAACAGACGCCAGGCAGCATTCCCGGGCTGAACCATCCAGCAGCAAACGCTGTGGCTGCTGGCGCGTCGCCAATGGGTACGCCGACGGCCATGCGCCCCCAGCAGCCGCGACCCGTGCAGCGCCCGCCACCCACTAATACACGCCAATCAACGGCCCAGCCACCCAATCCTAATGTACAGTATAAAACGGAGGAGTGCCCCATCTGCGGAAGACACTTCAAGGGACCCAAGGCCTCGACACACAAACAACAACACATCCGACGCTTGCATCCAGAGGACTACATCCCCAAGCGCGGCGGCAAGAAACGGGTCGTGGTCGACCCCCAGCAGCAGTCCCCGCAGCCGTATCCACAGCAGCCAATCAATGCTGCCCACGTCCTCAGCACCCCGCCCCCCGGCGTACAGCACCCCCCGCCACAGCCGTACGAACAACCATCCCAACAGCAGCAGCAGCAGCAGCAACAAGATGATATAAGCAAAAGCCTGCTGACCTCCCTGGCGCATGCTGCCGCAAATCCAAACACCTATTAAATTATATATATAATCGCCCCGCCAAAAGTATCAAAGAGCTAATATATTCTCCATATATCACCCTTCCGACCTTAACCCCATCCTAACCCAGAAGTGTTTCTGGGGGCACGCCCCCAAACCCCCTGGGCTCGCTTCGCTCGAGGCTATGGGTAGTGTATTCCTTTTATTCGTTGAAGCCTCGCTGAGCCACGGGGGTCAGCCCCCTGCAAATCCTAACCCAGTAGTGTGTTTCTGGGGCAGCCCCCAGACCCCCTGAGCTCGCTTCGCTCGAGGTGATGGGTAATAAGCCTCGCAGATCCACGGGGGCTGGCCCCCCTGCAAATCCTATCCCAGAAGTGTTTTCTTCCCTCCTGGGTCGGCTTGGCTGAGTTCTCGATGGAAAGTAAATTTCACAGATTGAATTTAATACTTTGGGAAGATGAAAACTACAGTCCGAATTGTGGTATTGAAGTTCCTCATTGAGCTCCGACCAGCTGTATTTTTGGAAGTCGAAAGGTATCTTGGGGTCGAGACAAGTAATTATGTAATTAACTCAATCTCACTTCTTTGAATTCCACTCTAGACGCCAGCTCACGTCCGGGTATACAATGTAACTCTGACTGGAAAACTACAATCATTTCTTTTCCATCTATATGAACTCAGACCTCAGAAAATATTGGAATATTCTTACCTTCAGCGTAACCAAACGAGAGGCTCGAACGCCGATTTGAGTTATATAATCACGGTTCAACAAAGCGAAGGAGGTACTGTATGACCAAAATGTTCTGAGTGAAGCTAACCAATCTCAATCTCATTTATGGAATTTAAATGCGGGTTAGATTGATGTATCGATGGACAATTTTGGAAGGCGATATTCTGTGTGGAGCTGTTGATTTGTGGTATTAACTTGTAGTGTTCCCAAACGAGCGTAAAATGTTGCCACAAGCAGCGCCACAAAGGTGCCACATTCTTTTGTTGATTCTATTCCTATCACTACAGTCAATAGTTGATTTAAATGTTTCTCGGACTTCGCAAACAGATTAATCAGTTACCAGTTTTCCCAGTATAAGTTCAATTGTCCTGGTACTATTCTAGAAAAAGCGTTGCTCGGCTTCGCAGCTCGTTTTTCAGACCCCAATTCGGCGAAGCCCATTCTGGAGTCTGAAAGCTTGTCCCCAGAAAAACGACAGTTGAATTTAATCTAGAAAATGCTCGTCTTTCCAGAAAAAGAAGCAAAAGCGTTCAGTCTACTTCGCAGAAGATTATTGGCTACCAATGCCACAAGCCGACCGCGGTCTAGGGGCGTACCCCAGAAAACGCCCAATTAATCTAGTAAGGTTTCTCCCTTCCAGTAAAAGAGCTAAAGCGTTCGCATTCGCTGTTTCTCGCAGAAGACCCTCTGCCACCCAGGCATTAGCGAAACCGACCCAGGGGGTCTGTGGAAATGCCCCTAGGAAACGCCTAATTAATCTAGCAGGGTTCTTATTTTTCCAAAAAAGAAGCAAGAACCGTTAGTTATCCTTCGCAGAGGACAGTTGGCTACCCACGCATCGGCGAAGCCGATCCAGGGGGTCTGGAAGCGTGCCCCCAGAAAACGCCCAATTAATCTAGTAAGGTTCTTTTTTTCTCCAGAAAAGGAAGCCAGAAGTGTTAGTCCTTCCTCGCAGAAGATAGTTGGCTACCCGCTCTTCGGCGAAGCCGACCCAGGGGGTCTGGGGGCGTGCCCCCAGAAAAACTGATGTTGATCGTGTCGCGGGAATATACGTTTGAATGGATTTGTGATGGAGTTAGTGTTTATCCGCGTTTTTGCGCGCGGATCGGAAGATAAGGAATTAAAGCTGCCGAGGAGGCGCTTGTGAAGATTGATCTCGATTATTAGACTCAACGTAAAAAATGGTTTCTGGAGCGGAAAGAGGTGTACAAGTTGTGCTGTACTCGGGAGCGAGTGTAGCGTTTGCGAAGACGTTTTGGTACATGATTTATGAGTTTCCGACGCCGATTAACCAGACGTATGGATCTCATTTCCAGTACTTGACGATTCTGGGGCTGTCGGTGACCTTCTTTGCGCAGGTTGTGGGAATTTTTGCAGCGCTGTTGAATTGCTCCAAGCTGCGTGCTGTGAAGCAATCGCTTGACGTGATTTGCGCCCCGGTTGAATTTCTCATCTCTATTCTCTACTGGAGCATTAAGATGGTGGACCCGGGGTTGTTGATTGACCCCCGCATCGCGTTGGTGCCACCCCTCTGGTTGGACGTGTGCATGCATTTCTTGCCATCTATTGTGGAGCTCATCGACGTGGTCTTCTTCCATCCCCAATGGACCATGTCCGTGCTGGCCTCCGTCGGTATGTTCTCTCCATTCGTGTATGCCTACTGGGTCTGGATCCATTTCACCTACAAGAAGAACGGCTTCTTCCCTTACCCCATGCTCGAAATGGTCACTACATCTCAAAGAATCCAGATCTTTGTCGTCTCAGGCATTATCCTCGCGCTCTGTCAACAGGCTGTTCGTATCATCCAAAAGGCTACCGGAAAGCCCGACCCGAAACTTGCTCAAAAGAAAAACGCTTAGACAATAACCAATACATACAATTCATACACTTGGCCTTTATTTGGGGGCACGCCCCCAAACCCTCTGGGTCGGCTTCGCCGAGTTTCAGCTTCCACAATCTTCCGCGAAGCGGAACAACGATTTTTGCTCTTTTCGTAGAAGATACTGCATTCGAGGAGTATTTTCTGGGGCACGCCCCTAGACCCCCTGGGTCGGCTTCGCCGAGGGTCGGGGGGCCAGACCTTCCGCGAAGTGGAACAACGCTTTTTGCTTCTTTTTCTGGAAAAAGAAGATATTGCGTTCGAAGAGTACATAGTTAGGTTCTGGGGGCTTGTCCCCAAGTAAACAATCGATCTGTAGATATCGGGAGGGTTGTGTTATGCGTGACGTTGGGTGTTTCTGTGGTTGAGACCCAAACAAAAAACTAATAGGTCCGTCGGAAGATGAGCAGTAATGGAGGAACAGAAGGACTGTTGGCAGAGATTAGCCGGTTTTCGGCCGAGTTAGAAAGTGCGAATGAGGAGATTAAGGAGGTGTTGAATAGGGATGGCAAGGCTCCTCAGAAGCAAAAGAAGGTGAAGCAGGAGGAGGGAGGGGAGGAAGCGAATGGAGAGATCATCACTCCAGCGCCACGACAGCTTAACCCCAATTGGTCTCATCAGTACAACTACGGCGAGCCAGACATACCCTGGATTGGGATGGTGTTGTCTGCGGAGAAATGTGGATATCCGCAGCGACGATTGGATCCGAAGGAATATCCGCCGGTTGCCCAGGCACTGGTCATTGACGACCCCAACTCAGATGTCCAGGAAAAGCTCATGCTGATTGAGAAGGATTTCTTGGCCTTCAAGATTGCTTATCACGAGTGGGTGAGCCTGTTGCGAAAGATGTATCTCAAGGGCATCTTTTTGGAGCGTTTGACCGAGGAGGACGAAAAGTGCAGTTGGTTGGAGGCATGTCTAAAAGTCATGGGCCATGACCTGGACAGATATTACACAGATCGTGCAATTGCTCTTGCCTCATGGAAGCCGGTGCCTGGTCAGACAATGACTCAATACACAGCGGCTTTCCACCACCTTTCAGTGGGTGTACCGTTTTGGATGATGCCACCAAAGTTCCGTCTCAACGTCATGATCAATGGCCTCGAGCCATACTTTCCAGAAAAGGTCCGCAAGATCAGAACTATGGTACAAAACAACATCGGTCTTTGCTATCGATATCTCGAGGAATGTGCCCCTGCTGGCTATGTATTCCCTAAAATCCCCATTAAAAACACTGCTCCCGACCTTGAAGCCCGTCTTAACATAATGGCCCCTCAGAATTCTTCGTCTTCTTCAAAAAATAAAAAGAAGAACAAGAAATAAAAATGAAAAGCAAAGCACATACTTTCAGACTTCCCTGGATCGGTTTCGCGGATAATGGGTTGAGGAACAGTATAGATGACTGCCGTTACAATGTGACAAAGTAATGTGTTTTTGGGAAACGCTATGATAGTCGAAAAAGGTGAAAGGAACGGTTGAATTCTACCTGCCCCTGATCCTCCTAATGCGTGAGGTAGTACGTTTTTTAGAGATCATGGGTGAAGTTGCATTGTGATGAAAAATATGTTGTAACGAGTATAAAAATGGCTAGGAGCGGAATGACTTCCTATATACCCCATATTTTACCTACTATAGCTCAAGGTCTACAAAAATACGCTCACTAGCACGTTACGTAATTAGGTCATTTTCTTGACCTTCATACGTATTTTAATGACACGTGCACTCTGCCTTATAGAAATGAAGGAAATTATTGTTAATATTCTTCTGCTTAGCTCAGAAGCCATGGATTATCTAGTATCCATCTCTGAAGTGAGGTCAGGGTCTGGACCCCGAGGACTAAAAGAACAATCGGACAATCGAATTACCGATGACCCATTCTCCGCGAAGCGGACCCAGGGGGTCTGGGGGCGTGCCCCCAGAGAACAATTAGGGTGAACTCGAAGTTAGACAATTGATCGCCAAGCGAGGTTCATCAGATTTATTCATTAGATATAATGATTGTTAAATGGGTTGTTGAGCCCCACGTTGGTCAGGTTTCAGATCTTAGACGTTAAGTGGGATGCCAATCAATGCAACATCCGGCGTTCCCCTCTCTGGTATCCGTTGTTATCGGACGCCCCACGTTGCATCATATAAATACCCGCTTACGGCTAATTTCGTTCGTTTTTTATTAGATTTCTGCATCGATCGCAATGAAGCTGGATTGGTTCAGGGCCCTTTCGTTTTATGGGTTGGGATGGTCATTCTCTACGGTGTCGGCAATCCCCGTCGGGGCTGGCGAGAACAAGGAATCTGTCGATATAGATGGCCTGTATAAATTGGTGGAGAGGCAGCTGTCGGAGAATCTCCACGGACAAATTCGGTTTGAACTGGAGCCTTCAATGGATCAGGATGATTCGTACGACAGTTATGTTGTCTCACAGTGTGGATGTGGGGGTCCCGTGACGATTCAGGGGGCGAGCAAAAGTGGTTTGAGCAGTGGATTGTACAGGTATCTAAGAGATTATGGACATGTTTCGATATCTTGGACCAACAGTACGCTAAATCAATTGTCCGAATTACCTAGCCTATGCAACCAGGACGGCGAATGTGAAACCTTGACGGGCTCGTCGGTGGTGCCCTATCGATACCATTTTAATACAGTTACATTTTCGTATACCACTCCCTTTTACACGTGGGACGATTGGCAACATCTACTTGACTGGGCGTCCTTGCAAGGTGTCAATCTGCCTCTTGCTTGGGTGGGATATGAGAAGATTCTTATTGAAGTGTTGCGGGATTTTGGATTTAGCGATGAACACCTGCAGAGGTTTCTGGCAGGACCGGCATTCCAATCATGGAACAGATTTGGCAATATGCAGGGCGATTGGAATGCGACTTTGAGTGTGCTTGACATCAACTTTATTGAGGACCAGTTTGCTCTTCAGAAGCAAATTATTGAAAGAATGGTCGAGCTAGGAATGACGCCGATCCTACCATGCTTCACTGGCTTTGTCCCAAGGGAGATTGAACAGGTCCATCCTGACGCAAAGGTAGTGAACAGTTCCACATGGAGCGGGTTCCCTCTAAAGTACACCAATGTGACATTCCTGGAGCCCGAAAACGACTTGTTTACAGACATGCAGGTTTCGTTCATGAATAAACAAAGGGAATACTACGGCAACGTTACCAAGTTCTATACTCTAGACCAATTCAATGAGGTTGACCCCGGATCCGGTGAAGTGGAATATCTAAGTCAATTATCCTCTGATACAATTAAAACCTTGAAACAGGCCGAGCCAGACGCGGTTTGGGTGATGCAAGGTTGGTTGTTCTACAGTTCAGCAGACTTCTGGACAGAAGAAAGGATTGAGGCTTATCTTTCTGGTCCCGAAAAGGGCGAACTGCTTATCCTGGATCTGTTTTCTGAAAACATGCCTATTTGGGATAAGACTGATTCCTATTTTGGCCATGATTGGATATGGTGTCAACTCCACGGGTATGGTGGTAACATGGGCTTGGAGGGTAGTCTACAAATAATTTCAAACAACTTCACTGAAGCTCGAAAAACTTCGCCATCGTTAGTTGGTGCAGGGTTAACGATGGAGGGCCAAGAAGGGAACCAGATTGTCTATGATGCACTTCACTACCAAGCTTGGCACGAAGATCCCTACAATGTTTCTGATTATACCAAAGCCTTTATTCAAAGTCGATATGGGCCCAGTGAGGTGCCTCAAGAAGTTCTAACTCTTTGGGACCAATTGGCGCATCTGGTCTATACAAACGACTTTTGGAACGAAGTGAATTCCACGTCCAAGTCGATTCTTGAACTCGAACCCGCCCTCTATGGAATGGAGCCCCCAGGTCATCATTCTACTAGGGTCTTCTACGATACGTCCAAATTAGAAGAAATCTGGAAGAAATTAGTCAAATTTGTCGACGCAAACCCTGAATGGCTCAACCAACCGCATTTCCATTATGATATGGTAGATATCACAAGGCAAGTACTCGCAAACCGTTTCCTCCATCAATATCACGATTTTGTGGACGCTGTCAACAGTACCAAGGATCAGAGTGAGCTCTTTACCAAGGGTAACCGTCTGGCAATAACCCTTGGGCAATTGGACGACGTTCTTTATACTGACAACAACTTCCTCCTCAGTAAGTGGATTTCCAGTGCACGCAACATGGCTACTGAAAACGACCCAGCTGTCGAGGACTACTTTGAATTCCAAGCTAGAAACCAGATTACCTTCTGGGGTCCTCATGGCGAAATCAACAACTACGCTTCCAAATCTTGGGCGGGCCTCGTCGGTGAATACTACAAACCAATCTGGCAGAAGTTTGTTAAACACATCATTCAAGGAAACGATCCAAATGACTTCCCAGCCGCAGTTGATCCATTCCGTATCGATTGGCAATGGCAGAAATGGTCTCAACCGGTTGGCAAGTACCATACATGGACCTCCACAGGCACAAAAGGAGACCTCTTGTCTAACCTACATAAACTCGTTAATTAGTTAATTGAACAGTTTGCATATTCAACCAATTGGTCTAATCTTTTCCTTTTACAGAAAAAGAAGCAAAAACTGCTGTTCCGCTTTGTGGAAGACTAGAGATACCAATCTCGAGCTTTGGCGCTTGTTCCCAACAAATCAATTGTGATAACAGTATTTCACATCACCAGTTGTTCTAATATTCTTCTTTTTCCGGCAATCGAAACAAAAACGATGTTCCGCGAAATTACGGAAACCCAAAGCTCGGGAAGCCAACCCCGGAGGATTGAGGACTTGCCCCCAAGGAATCAATTGATATCATCGTATTTTCTTGCGTCAGAAAACGGAATGAGTGTCGTCTTTGGACGGGCTTGGTCAAAGAGGAGCAACCTGGTGTAGTATAAATCTTGTGCGGGTAAAAAGATGCGAGCCAGGTGTGATCCCCGCATGTGCAGATCTTGTTCCGGGCAAATCTCCGACATGATGTGCCGGGACCAGTACGGCTTTAGTAGACAACAATCACGTATATCGCCCAGATGCACCACATGTGGAGAAGAAGATCCCCGCAGTATGGCCACGGACCGACGATATAAATAAGAGGCCGCCGCGAAGTAAGTACTTTTAGCAAACTCCTCGGGCTATAGCTGTTTTTTGGTAGCACAATGAAGTTTGCAAAAGCAATTTCTCTGTGCCTCAGTACATTGGCTTTGCCCAGTACACTGGCAAATGATAACTTGGGCTTCGACTCGGAGGTCGATGGGCTTTATGGTTTGGTGAAGCGAAGGTTGGCTCCTTGTCTACAAGATCAGATCAAGTTTGAACTTGACGAGTCATTGTCTCAGGATGGTAGTTTTGACAGCTACCATGTCTCACAAGAGCAATGTGGGGATAAAGTGACTATCAAAGGTTCAACTAAGAGTGCTTTAGCATCTGGGTTATACTCTTATTTGCGGGATTATGGTCATGCTTCGATTTCTTGGACGGATAGTACGTTGAACAAGGTTGAGAAGTTGCCTAACCTCTGCTCTCCAGACGGGGAGTGTGAAACAATTACGGGCTCGGCAGTAGTTCCGTATCGTTATCACTTTAACACGGTGACGTTCGGTTACACCACAGCTTTCTATTCTTGGGACGACTGGGAGCACCTGCTTGATTGGCTTTCATTGCAGGGGATAAACCTTCCTCTAGCTTGGGTAGGTTACGAAACTATTCTCGCGGAAATGCTTCGGGATTTCAATTTTACCGATGAGGACATCCGCGGCTTTGTGTCGGGCCCGGCGTTCTTGCCGTGGAATAGATTTGGTAATGTTCAAGGAGACTGGAATGCGACGTTGAATCTACTTCAAACCAATTTCTTGGAAGATCAGGGTGAATTGCAGAAGAAGATTGTCAAACGAATGGCAGAGTTGGGAATGACACCAATACTTCCGGCATTTACAGGGTTCGTGCCTCGCGAGATCAGGGATGTTCATCCAGATGCAGATGTTTTAAACAGTTCAAATTGGGACGGAAATTGGCAAGTTTTTTATTCCAATGTCACATTTTTAAACCCAATGGATCCACTTTTTGCAGAGATGCAAAGTTCATTCCTCTCCAAACAAAGAGATTACTTTGAAATCGGCAACATGACTCACTTCTTCACCTTGGACCAATACAACGAAAACAACCCGACTACTACAGATTTGGACAGTCTGAAGGAAGTGTCCAAAGGTACTATCAAGGCGTTGAAAGATTTTGACCCTAATGCTGTTTGGGTCATGCAAGGATGGTTGTTCCATTATGCGAAAGACTATTGGACTGATGAAAGGATCGAGGCGTACCTGTCTGGCCCTAAGAAAGGCGAGCTTTTGATTTTAGACCTCTATTCAGAATATTCACCCCAATGGGAGAGAACAGAGTCATATTACGGACACGATTGGATTTGGTGCGAACTTCATAATTTTGGAAGCAACATGGCCCTTGAGGGCAGTCTGCAGATACTCTCTAACAATTTCACCGAAGCCAGGAAGCAGTCTTCAAATTTGATTGGCGCTGGCCTAACTCCCGAAGGCCATGAGGGCAACGAAATTGCATACTCAGCCCTTCTCTACCAAGCATGGCACGATCAGCCATATGATACAACTGAATTTACCAGGTTGTTCATTGAAAGCAGATATGGCCCTGATCAGGTTCCCGAAGAGCTGTTGAACATTTGGAAGGAGCTTGTGGACCTTGTTTACACAAATGACTATTCCACGGGGGTTTATGCCAACGGAAAGCCTTTATTCACCTTTGACCCTGCACTATGGGGCTTAGAAAAAAAGACTTCTCGCTCAGCAATTATATTCTATGACGCATCAAAGCTGGAAGCCATTTGGCAAAAATTGGTCAACTTTATTTTCTCGAATCCGCAATGGCTTGAACAACCTCATTTCCACTATGACGTTGTTTATATCACCAGTCAAGTTTTGGCAAATCGTTTCACCGCACAATATCATGAGTTTGTTGATGCCGTCAATTGTACCAAGGACCATGGCGAACTCTCCTCCAAAGGTAACAAATTGCCCGCCACTCTGGAACAACTCGACGAGGTCTTGTACACTGACAAGAACTTTCTTCTCAGTGAATGGATAGTTCAGGCAAGAAATATGGCGAGTGAAGGAGACTCACATGTCCAGGATTATTACGAATTCCAGGCCAGGAACCAAATCACCATGTGGGGTCCACACGCAGAAATTAGCGAGTACGCATCCAAATCTTGGGCCGGCCTTGTTGGTACCTACTACAAGCCTATATGGCAGAAGTTTGTCAACTATGTCATCGATGGTAATGACGCTAACAATTTTGCCTCCGAAATCTTACCGTTCCGCATTGATTGGCAATGGCAGAAATGGTTTGACACTGATGGAAACTCAGGAACGAAAGGCAGTTTACTCGATGTTCTCAAGAAACTTCGTCTTTAGTCGCCATTTATCTTTTCTTATTATAGGCTACCCAATTTTATCTGGTTAATCGATTATCTTGTCACACAGCAAGTAGGGCTCCCGCTAGCTAAAGTATATAGCTATTCGAGCCGACTGACTGGCTGTCTTTTTCAAGAAAAAGAAGCAAATAGCGCTACAAAGGCTCTTCAAATAGTATGTGGGCCTTCACTAACTTGAAAAGACTAAAGTCTGGTCCCCTCTCCTCAAGCAGTAAATTAGCCCTTGCTAATGTGGGTCCGGTGGTCCCCCGTGGGGGTGCGGGGGAGTTAAAACAGAAACTTTAGCGGTCACTACGAAAACTTGATAGCAATTACAGTGCACTGTATCACCCAATTGTAACATTTTCTGCATGACGATAGATAATCCCGTTGTGGAATGTAGTACTTTTCATTGTCACAAAGGATCTCGCCAAGCTCTGGCTACCCCACATCCCACATGGTACGCGGGTTCGGCGAAGGTACCGTAACCTGCACTAGCTAAATCAACAGTAACAGTACGTAACGTGAAATTTGACGTCGAAAATGATTGGCTCTCAATTGTGTCCGCAAAAAAGTTTGAGCACAGGGTAGGCCCCTCAGGAACGCGTTACTGAACTTTAGTCGTAAACGCGTAATCCACTTTGCAAGTCACTGTGAAGTAGCATCAGCCCTTTGGAAGCCGACCGAGCGGGTCTAGCCCCCCCCCCCTCAGAAATTGCCTGTCCAATTCCAGTCATGTATTGTTCTTGTTTATCTAAAATATCACTCGTATGAGTCGTTCAGCAGTTAAATCCAACGCGAAGAACTGAGTTATATACGCGAGGATCTACATTTAGGCGCGACAGGTGGGGCGGCGGAGATAACGCGTGCGTCAGGACGCTGTTGGAACATTTCCTGTAACTTGTAACACTATGAAGATTCCATGGGAGAGCCTTGGTCTAGCCCAGATTGGTGAAAAGATTACTTGGTTGGGAGGTTCTGAAGGCGCTATAGACCCCCAAAGCGTTAAGGGGCTGGAAAAGCTTGTTGCCCGCCAGCTACCGCAGGTTAAGAACAAGGTTGAATTTCAGCTCGACGAGTCACTTGAGGGAGAAAACGGATTCGACAGTTATGAAGTGAGGGAAGATCCGGGAAGCGGAAAGATTCACGTTGTTGGTTCTACGCGTAGTGCTCTGGCAACAGGCCTCTATCAGTATATTCAGGATAAGGGGCACGCGGCTGTGTCGTGGACAGACAGCACGTTGAAGACTCTACATCAGCTTCCCTCACTTTGTGATGAGAATGGTGAATGTGAATCTGTAAAGGGGTCGGCTGTAGTTCCGTACAGGTATTTGTTTAATACAGTTGTCTGGGGTTATACAACTGCGTATTATACCTGGGAGGACTGGGAGCACCTGTTGGATTGGGCAGCTTTGCATGGTGTAAATGTCCCATTGGCCTGGAATGGTTATGAACAGTTGTTGATTGAGGTGCTTAGGGACTTTGGCTTTACCAACGAACATCTGGAAGGCTTCCTTTCTGGCCATGCCTTCCTCCCTTGGAATCGGTTTGGCAATGTTCAAGGGTCTTGGAACGCTACTTTTGACTTTAAACTGGCAAGAAGACAGTTGGATCTTCAGAAGAAAATTGTGAATCGAATGGTAGAATTGGGAATGACACCAATTCTACCTGCATTTACTGGATTTGTCCCACGAGAGGTTCGAGATCTCTACCCAGAAGCCAATGTGGTTAACAGCACTCGCTGGAATGATTTCCCTACGGTAAACTCTAATACGACAATTCTAGAGCCATTGGATCCATTGTTTCAGAAAATTCAGAAGGCGTTCCTTGCGAAGCAAAAGAAATATCTTGGTGAAGTGACTCATATGTTCACTTTAGACATGTTTAATGAAAATACTCCGATCTCTGGTGATCTAAAATACCTCAAGGATGTTGCTGCAGGAACTTTAAGTTCTCTCAAAAGTGTCAATCCTAATGCCGTGTGGGTAATGCAGGGATGGTTATTTTACTACGAGTCGGAGTTTTGGACTGATGACCGAGTTGAAGCTTATTTGTCTGGTTCTCCTAAGGGGGATTTGCTTGTTCTCGACCTTTTCAGCGATCACTGTCCTCAGTGGGAACGAACGAAATCATATTATGGGCACCATTGGGTTTATTGCGAACTTCATGATTTTGGCGGAAACATGGGATTGGAAGGTTCAATGCAGTTCTTGACGCAAAATTTTACCGCAGCCAGGCTCAGAAATCCATCTCTCATGGGTGTTGGGCTCACTCCCGAGGGAAATGAGGGAAACCAAATTGTTTATGATATCATGTTGGCTCAGGCCTGGAGTAACCAACCGTTGGATCTTCACGATTACACTACCAAGTATATTAAGAGTAGGTATGGCCCGGGACACGTGCCTGAGATTGTGCTTGACTTTTGGAAGTCATTGGTTGATCTCGTATACACTAATGATCAAACAACTGGTGTCTATGCTGTATCCAAGTCCATGTTCGAAGAAAGACCTGCGCTGAACGGTATTGCAGATAAACCGGGAATTCAACCAACGCGACTGGCTTATGAACCAAAAAAGTTGGAGGAACTTTGGGAAAAGTTTATAACATGGGTTATTGAAAACCCTGAATGGCTTGAACAACCCCATTTCAACCATGATGTTGTTGACATTACGCGTCAGGTGATTGCAAACCGCTTCCTTCCTGCCTATCTTGAATTTGTTTCCCTCTATGCCCAAGGAGCTTCAAGAGATGCTCTTCTAAGTCAAGGGGACGAAATGTTGTCTATTTTGCGTCAATTGGATACTTTGCTTTATACGAATGGCGATTTCTGTCTAGGCAAGTGGATCTCAGCTGCAAAGAATCTTGGTAGCAAAGGCTTTGATCAAATCAGTGAATTCGGAGCGCGTAACCAATTGACAATATGGGGTCCACATGCCCAAATCAATGACTATGCGTCGAAACAATGGGCCGGATTAGTGGGAGACTACTATGTTAGAAGATGGGCTCAGTTCATAAACTTTATTGCCGAACGTCGCTCTAAAAAGTCCGGTGGGATGCTTTTCCAAAACTATATCAACCCCATTAACGACTTCAGTTCTATGCTCGGCTTTGGATCCTACTCTATTGATAGAGATGCTGATGAAGAGTTTCGCTCAATTGCACTCACGTTCGAACAGTCCTGGCAATGGGAAACATGGGGCTCGCATCCGGACCAAAGTTGGACAAGTAAAGGTGATCTCTTGAGTGTTTTGAAGGAATTGGTCCAAAATTAAGCCAACCTCACGAAGCGTAACCAACCGTGTAGTACGTTAGTTTAATTAGGTATTAACAAGACAAAGTCACTCTGTTTACTACCATTTTACAAAGCCGTATAAGCTGTCGCATCTTGAATGCCATCACACGAATCCCAAGAAACCCATTGCCAAGTCTCTGCGTAGATTGAGAAGTGGAACACCAATCGCTGATGTCTTTGCTCAGATCAATCAGAAGCCGAAATACCGAAGGATTATTATTGGACTAACCGTGCTCCGTGGAAGCCAGAAAATACAGAAAAGATGACGGCCAGCTGTGCGAATACCAAATCCCTCATGAAGAAAGTGTACTTGCATAGTAGAGATAAATGGAAAGAGTGGCTTAATAGCTGCCATCAAGACGCTCATGAAGGACTCCACAAGGGGCACATTGGATATCAGCTGTACTTCAAAGACTATCCTAACCCATTGAAAAGGATATCCTGGAAGAGTCCGCTGCATTTGCCTAGCAGAATCATCCAAATCCGAACACAAAATGGATACTTCGGATGCTATTTCCAGAGGTTGAGGATCCCAAACAAAGAATACAACTGCTCATTCGATGAATTGGAAGACATTTCACATATATTAGTGAGATGTGATCACTATGAAAACATCAGACAAGTCCTGAGGCAAGTTTCGCCGAAGATTAACTTGAATGTCCTCCTTGATAGCGAAAAGGGCCTAGAAGCGGTGGTTTAGTTCATCAAATCGGTGCCGCATCAGTCAGATTAGAAGGAAATCTCTTCTGAGGAAGGGTCGCTTGTGTGAGATTTGTACAGTGAAGTCCAGGCCAGTGTTTGCCTCGACATACGAAATATTTTTCCCACACGCTCATTAATTGAGGTGACTCCAGCGCCATCAGCCGACCCAACGATGAACATTTTCAAAATGTCGTAACGTCTGAATCAGACCAATATACGAGCTCTCCTGCTTGATGTGCCACATATACATTTGTATATTATTCAATTACTCAGGAGTAAGATTTATTATTATTATTATTTTTTTTTTTTGAAAACATTGAAGACGTGTGATGAACCAAGTGTGAATTTCCCTATTGTTTGAAGATTGTACACTGCCTCGGGGAAGCTCCTCCCTCAAACTCCTGCCTGAGATAACGACAAACTAATAATGCAGCATTATTTCCTTCCTTCGACTCACAAGATTATCAACCAAGGGCCAGTCATAATATTCATAGACGAAATATTGGATCATAGCACTGAGAGCTGCGGGGATATAATTACCTACTTTGGTAATTCCGCTGAAGCTTTTGTTTACCTTTTTCCTAATTAGGAAAATGCTTTTTATTAGTTTCATATATGAATTGAGAAATTTATTGCCGGAAATTGGGCGTGTGGCGCAGTTGGTAGCGCGTTAGATTTGCATTCTAAAGGTCTCTGGTTCGATCCCTGACTCGTCCAAAATTTCTTTTTGCATCTTTTTCATTTGATCACGTGACTTTTAGGCCGGCCGGCGCGTATATATATATATATACGCGCGGCTGTCGCTGGCGCTTAATATATTATCCCGGGCCGCTTCTTAACCCCCGGCCTCCAAAGTCACAATCATGCATGCATATATATACATATAACATGCTTGGGCGTGGATCTATATAGCAAGTTAACCGCCTGGGTGTTCGGATATAAACGACTGCCCTCTCACTATAGTTAGCTATAAGATTAACGCACCCAAACACTAGGCTAAAACCTCAAGAACACAACAAACAAGCAATTGAGAGCTATCAATCCTATTATTAACTCATTTCTAGAAGAAAAAGAAACACGAAACATTTGTTTTGCCTCACGAAGTTTACACTTTTTCTTTTGATTGGTTCACCCTCTTGGTTTATTCCCCCATAACCTGGGACTCTGGGGTACTCACAGAAATCCACCCAGTTAACTCAAAAGTATTTAATACATTTAACACCCTTCTTGAAGTAAAAAAAGCATTTATTCTGTTTCGCAGGTCGGTTGGCCCCCAAACCTCGGCGCAGCCGACCCCGGGGGTCTGGGGACGTGCTCCCAGTAACCGGATGAATACGGTTATGATATCGCTGATACGCGCAATCGGAGACAAAGACAGCAATATATAGAGCTAGGCTAGATTTTTGGTAGGGCGGATTAAGTTATCTGATTATCTTATCTACCGTGCTGAAATGTACGCGGGTAGTTTGTCGATCAGGTCTTATGTCTCAGAGCGCACACAGCCGCGTGGATTGTGCATAATATTGTATTGTATGCATTGCGCCTGCCTGCATACCGTAATATTGGACCCCGCCATATACCTCAAGTGCATGGGTCGATAGACCTACTGTAGATGCTGGTGAATGTATCATTGTGGGAGATTCAGCCATCCCTATCTGAGATTGTGTTACCGCAAGCGGAATGGGCCAGGAGGCAGAGTCGAAAGACAGGTCTCAGAACCGACCAATTAGGCCAAACCACGTTTTCCTGTCGCCACCCAACCATCGAAGACCCAATCAACCCACATCAATGTTCTCCCAATTAACACACTGCCCAATACTTGTCCGTCCATCAAGAAGCCATGCATGGCATGCACTATGACCTCATATGATTGGCCGGAATATGTCTGGGCTGTGAAGAAAAAAATAATCTCTCGGCCCGACGCCCCGAGTGGGGCGCATTCGCGGGGTTCCCCTGCGCCTAAATTTCAACCCGGCGATAAGATAATTACATGCCTCCAATTGTATTTCGATGCTTCTTTCTCAAGCAAAAAGCACTTGCTCTGCTTCGCATAAGGCTAATCCTCGGCGAAGCCGACCCATGCACTATTTTGTCGAAAGAAAGTATTCTTTTTCCGGAAAAAGGAGCAAAAAGTATTTATTCTGCTTAGCAGAAGGTCTCTCGACGCAAACCTCGGCGAAGCCGATCCGTGTACCAACTCGTCGAAAGAAATTCTTCTTTTTCCAGAAAAAGAAGCAAAAAAGCGTTTGTTGTGCTTCGCAGGAGGTTTCTCAAAGATCAACCTCTGAGAAGCCGACCCACGGAGTCTGGGGGGTGTGCCCCCCAGAAAACACTTCAGCGCATGTCCACACCCAGGATAAGACGAAACTCTTCCTTTTCTAGAAATCCTCTTCCAGAAAAAGAGGCAAAAAGCGTTTGTTGTGCTTACCAGAAGGTCTCTCCACCCAAACCTCGGCGAAGCCGACACCCGGGGGTCTGGGGGCCTGCCCCCCCCCCCCCCCAGAAAAGACCAGCGCGCGCGAGCGAACCCAGGTTAGTTAGACGGAGAGAGTTATAAGTAAGATTTTCGATCGATTTGTGTTTGGGAGGGTAATTTTCCGCTTTTAATAATACCCCTGAGCAGGCTGCAGATGATTGCCTGAAAGGGGAGTGGTAGTTTCTTTTTGCGAGTCCCCCAACGTTTCTTTCACCCAACCGTTTTTTTTTGTTGTCGGCGCCCGGCGCGCGGCACGCCAAAAATTTAGTCAGTGCCTTTGGTCCGGCCCAGGTCGCTAATCAACGCTCGATATACTTACTTATAAGTGTGTAATGCAGTCTGGTCGTTGTTTGGCTGGTTGATTGGTGGGTTTGTCATGTTCAGCCGAGGAGGTAGTATTATCGGATTGGCGGGGTGGTTGCCAAATGGATTGAAACTGGTGGTGTGGGAACATTACTTTTTCACACACATGTAATAACACAGCGCTGATTTTTTTTTTTTTTTTTCTTTTTCCCCGGGCCAGAGGCTCCAGTTAAATAGATAGTCAGTAGCTACCAACACAACGTATCACTCAATCACCACACCTTTTGCTTGCAACAATGTCTTCTGTGACAGTGACACGTAGAAGACCGTCGTCGAGCGCGGCGAAGGACGAGACCTCGCCAGACGCCAAACGGGCCATTGACACGTACGGCAACGAGTTCGTTGCGCCTGAGTACACTATCAAGGATATTTTGGATGCCATCCCCGCCCATTGCTACGAGCGCAGCATGGTGCGCTCGTTCAGCTACGTGTTCCGGGACCTGTTCTTCATTGGTCTGTTCGGCTACATTGCCGTCAAGTACATTCACCTCATCCCATGGCTCTCGGGTAGAGTCGTTGCCTGGTCGATCTACGCCTTTGTCCAGGGCCTCTTTGGCACGGGCTGCTGGGTCCTGGCCCACGAGTGTGGCCACGGAGCCTTCTCCGAATCCAAGACTGTGAACGACACCGTGGGCTGGGTGCTCCACTCGGCTCTCCTTGTTCCGTACCACTCGTGGAGACTCAGTCATTCGAAGCACCACAAGGCGACGGGCCACCTGACCCGCGACATGGTGTTTGTGCCCAAGTCCAAGGAGCAGTTCATGGAGAACCGCCAGATGGACACCCACAGCTTTGCAGACAACTTCGAAGATGCGCCGATCGTGACGCTGTACCACGTGTTGATGCAGCAGCTCTTTGGCTGGATCATGTATCTGCTGACGAACGTGACGGGCCAGAAGTACCCCGGTCGCTCCAAGTTTGTGCAGAACCACTTTGTACCCTGGTCTCCGCTGTTTGACAAGCGCGACTTCCTCAACATCGTCATCTCGGACATTGGCATTGCACTCACCTTCACGGCGATCTACCAGGCCTCACAGGCGTGGGGCTTCTCCACCGTGTTGCTCATGTACGTGTTCCCGTGGATGTGGGTGAACCACTGGTTGGTGCACATCACCTATCTCCAACACTCTGACCCACGTCTCCCACACTACGACGCATCCGAATGGAACTTTGCGCGAGGTGCGTCGGCCACGATTGACCGCGAGTTCGGCTTCATTGGCAAACACATCTTCCACGACATCATCGAGACCCACGTGCTCCACCACTTCGTGTCGCGAATCCCCTTCTACCACGGACGTGAGGGCACCGAGGCCATCAAGAAGGTCCTTGGCAAATACTACCTCAAGGACGACTCCAACTTTATAACTTCCCTGTACAAGGTCGCCCGCACGTGCCAGTTCGTCGAGGGCGACAACGGGGTTAAGATGTTCCGAAATTTCAACAATATCGGCGTCCCCCCCAAACAGGAAAACAAGTTATAGATCGCCTCCTGTCGCTTAGTTGTTTTGTTTAAATTTGTTTGTTATTATTTCTACTTCGACGACAACGTTTCTCGACCCTCTTTTCTGGGGGGCTAGTCTTCCAGGCCCCCTGGGTTGGCTTCGCCGAGTTTCGGGTCAAAACCACCCTTCTGCATAGCGAACTAACCCCTTTTGCCTTATCTAGAAGAGGAGGGGTGTTACTCGTCTAGTTGTCTTTTTTGGGGGGCATGCCCCCTAATCCCCCTGGGTCGGCTTCGCCGAGTTTCGGGTCCAAACCACTCCTCTGCAAAGCAGAACTAACGCTCATTGGTTCTTCTGGAAAAAGAAGAATGTTACTCGTTGGTTGAGTTTCTGGGGGCATGCCCCCCAAACTCCCTGGGTCGGCTTCGCCGAGGTTTGGATGGAAAAGCCTCATGCGAAGCAGAACAATCGCTTTTTGCTTCTTTTTCTGGAAAAAGAAATATTCTTTTTAGATATAATTACAGTGTCCAGCGCTGGGGTTTGGGCTGGTTTATGCGGGGTAGGTGGATTAAAATGACGCCACATATTTGTGGCTGTGTTACATAGGTTGTCTCATACCGGCGATCATCATTGGCCATAATAAAAGACAGGAGCTTCCTTAGGAGTTAAGCCTGGAACCTGGCTTGAATTTTCCTTGGTGTTGCCACCTTGTAACTGCACGGTTGTGCTTGTGGCTGTAAGAAACGACGATAAAGACGTCAAGCCAAGTTAAATTATAGTTCATTTCTAGACTAAGAACAATACAGGCATACTCGCCGAGACCTCGCAGAGCTAATTTTTTGGTCCTCTTTTTAAAAAGAATGATACACTGAAGTCGCATTATTCTATAAATCGATAGAGTGCTAGAGTCGACTGAAACATACATTCTCTGAATACTGGTAGGTTAGCCGCCCTCGGTGGAGTACGTACATAGCCTACTGTAGAGACGGCCCGATTAGTTAGCGGATGTTAAGTAAACGTACAGGTACGTGTGTAATTACGGTCACGAACATGGAAATCAGTGTTCTATCTCAATAGTTGAGTGTAAAAACATTACTTGATCAACTAGCCGTACGCGGGTTCTAAACCCAGCTACGTATATAGCAGCGTTCCCAGGGAGTGAATATTCGAATAGTTATCAAGTATACAGCTAGCAATACGTAAATGCGACAAATAGGCCTATATAGCTTGTTTTTTCCCCTCTGATAGCTACTGACAGGGCGGTCAGATTTCAAAAACCATTTCATGAGATCGATTTTTGTCTTACATTCCCCAGTAACTAGTGCATTTGCACCTCACGTACGGAATAGGTAATAAGCTGCCCGTATGTCGAATTCTTACGTAAGCGACACACATCAACTTAGTAAGCACGCACTTGAAACGGCGTATCGCGTAAAGTTAAATTATAGATCTATATATTGCGCGGGCGTGTAGGCTAGCTCGTATTTGTATAGGCCGGTTTTATTTTCAACCCAGCTCATACATGAAGGCGGTATATGTATGGTATTGCACGATTGACTAGGTTCTCAACTTCACAAGTTGTATTCCACTCATTGGCCTTGTTTCTGGGACGAGCCCCAGAACCCTGGGCTCGTCTCGCTCATATATATGGGTAATGTACTATTAGCTACTGGACTAAAGCTTCACAGAGCTATGGAGGTGCAGGGACTCCCCCTGCATTCCGAACCCAAAATTGTTATGTTGGAATGAACCTGGCCAAGGCGAATCCAAATCTCTTTTATCCCCAGGTACAATTCGAATGGCATTCCGTCTCCAAAAGAAGCAAAAGAACTAATGAAGATCTTTCACAAAATCAGTTCTTCACCCATAATCGAGCGAAGTGCCTGCCTCCAAAGCCCCATTGCACCGTAGCTCTGCGAAACTTCAATGAATAGGAAGAGACGCTACACAGAACCTCCAGCGAAGTGAGTCCTGGGGTCTGGGGCGTGCCCCCAGAAAAACCATTTGTGGCTGGCCCCCTGCACCCCCGAGGTTCTGCGAGACTTCAACAAATAGGAAAAAACATTAGCCAGAGCCTTGTGTGTCTGGGGCGCGCCCCAAGAAAAACCATTAGTGTGTTAGGTCTGCAGGGGCCAGCCCCCTGCACTCCCGTAGCTCTGCGAGGCTTCAACAAATGGGACGAAACATTATCCAGAGCCTCGAGCGAAGCGAGCCCTGGGGGGTCTGGGGGGCGCGCCCCCAGAAAACCATTAGTGGGTTAGGTTTGCAGGTGGGGCAGCGCCCTGCACTCCGTAGCTCTGCGGGGCTTCATGGAAGACATCTAATCTCAACCGTTTGAGGGCCTGTCCGCAAGAAATACTAACCACTGATCAAATTCAGTGGATCCAGCCGTCGCAACTGGTTGAAAGAATTCTTCTCTTTCCAGAAAAAGAAGCAAAAAGCGTTAGCTCGGTTTGCAGAAGGTTGACATAAACCCAACCTACGTCGAAGCCGACCCAGGGGGTCTGGGGGCGTGCCCTCAGATAGGAAAACAACGAACAGTTTATTCTTCCTTTCGGAGAAAGAAGACGAAATGCGTTTGCTTTGCTTTGCAGAAAGCAGTTATTTTGCGCGGAACTCCGTGAAGCAGACCCAGGGGATCTGGGAGCGTGCCTCCAGAAGCCTGTGTGTGAGTGAGTGCTGTAGTTACAAGACTATTGGTCGGAATCCCATTCGTCACCGAGGGCTTCCAGCTGGAGCATGTTTTTTGCTTTGCTGAAGTCAGTGCGCCCCTGGTTGAGGACTTCTTGGGTGTCGAGGCCGCAGATTTTGAGAGCCTCTTCAGGAGGGACGGTCCTTCGGTTGTGCTTGAAGACGTATTTTGACAGGGACACCGCCACGAGGGTTCGTTTGGCGTCGAGGAACTCGAAGCGAGAGAGCACAAAGAGCCATTTCTCGTCCCAGCCAAGGATTCTGGAGCGGATAGTGTATGGCTTGTAGGCCTTGAGCTCCTTCTTGAAGATGGTCATGACCGAGCCAAGCGGCACGAACGGCCAGGAGCCCTTGTAGCGGCGGTAGTGGAAGAAGAACTGCTTGAACACGTCCATCACAAGGTCGGCACGCGCCATGTCGAGGTCAGAGAAGTACGTGGAATTGGACTTGTGGAAGTTCATGTCCATCTCCAGCAACGGCGTGTGCGTGCGATAGTCATTGGCCCTGAAAACATCCTTAGGTCCCGGTCGGATCCTGTAGCGGATCATAAAGTGCTTGATAAACAGATAGAAAAACCGCAGGTGCCAAACACCCGGCAGCGCCTTCACATTGGCCAGTAAAAATAGCGCCGCCAATATCTTCAATGTCGCTCTCATCTCTACTCGGCACCAAGTGTCAAGCGTCTTCGGCTCTATTTATGGTCGCTGCTTGTGATTCTCCAGTCCTTGTCGGTACTCCGCCTTCCGACGCCGCGCGCGCTGCGGCTCCAAACTCAGGGGAAGAACCAACCAGCGTTTTAAGCGTGAAACACGCTTCTTTCTAGAAGTAATAATTTCCTCTTTCTAGAAGTAATAATTTCCTGAGGGCAAGCCGCCAGACCCCCTGGGCCCGCTTCGCCGAGGTTTGGGGACCGAGATCTTGACAAATAATACTGAACCAAATACGTAGTAGCTGGAGTTCATATATACACCACACATATGCATAGACCGATCGATATTAATTCAACTGACCACATACACCCATGTTGGCTACTAGACGCCGTAGCTGATATTTTGATAAAATTTGCGACTGAAAGTACAGAAGTGTGTACTGTATGTGATCAGTATAGCAAAGAGCCTCCGTGCCATTCGATTCAGTATGTTGATAGCATCTAGGTCTATCTTGATGCATGGAATTTGAGCTGTTTAGCCATTTAAATGTGCACTCAACTATATGCTTACGTTTGGATCAGCTATCTAGGATGTGCGCACAGATATATCTGCATGTGACATTGTGCTGTTTACGTGTCTGGTCATATTGAAATTCCAGTAGTTTTAATTTCTATTCATTAAGCTTTTTCAAGCGTAAGAAGGAGAAAGCTCTTGTCAAACTGGCCTCGCAATCCCAGGAGCGGTCAGCCGAGAGAAATGGGATTTCTTCCAAGAGCAGTATAATCGAAAATATATATAACTTTCAGCCCTTTATTTCTTTAAATTCAAGGAATCTTTTGCAGTGTAAACTCCCTTCAAAGATGAACTAAAGGCTTAATTTATATATCACCTGCCATATATTGGCCGGCTTAAGAGGCAATGATTGTCAGAAGCCCGCATGGTTGTCTTGTTCGGGAGGAAGTCAAAAATTTTTACGCCCATAAATCGCGCGAAACTGACCAGGAGATCTGGGTGCTGCCCCAGAAAATTGTATCAATTCAGATAGGGGTAACTTAGCTACCTTTAATTGAGTTCTTTTTGCTGAATTTTATTTTGGTTTTATCCATCAGGATTACGTAGGATTTGAACCTTTAACTCGGCGAAGCCAACCCAGGGGGTCTGGAGGCGTGTCCTCAGAAGCCGAACCAGTAGTTATAAAAGCTTTTTAGAGATCCAAAAATAGATGGGGGATGAGGAGTGCCAATAAATTTGGACAAGAGGATATTTTAGGAGATTGAACAATATATAAATGGAGGGAAGGGAGGAGGGCTTTTGATTATTGTTTTTTATTCTTTTTTGAGATAAATGGCTGACACTAAGGATGTTTCACTGGCTGGTGGCGATGGAGGAGGTCAGTTGAAGAAGGACTTGAATGCGCGGCATATGACAATGATAGCTATTGGAGGGTCTTTGGGGATTGGGCTGATTGTTGGTACTGGGTCTGCATTGGCGGAGGCGGGTCCTGCGTCAATTTTGATTGCATTCGCATTGGTAGGGTTTATTGTCTATTTGGTGATGTGTTCTGTGGGGGAGATTGCAACGTACATTCCGCTATCCGACGGTTTCACTGGGTATGCGACTCGATACGTTGATCCATGTTTGGGGTTTGCCGTTGGGTATACCTATTGGTTCAACTACTTGTTGTTCACACCAAACCAGGCGACCGTGGCGTCTATGCTGCTGCAATTTTGGGTGGGCAGGGAGAAGGCCAACCCTGCAATTTCAATTGCCGTGTTCCTTGTTCTGGCCTTTGTGCTCAACTTGTTAATGTCGGTTAAATTTATTGGCGAGTTTCAATACTGGATTTCGGCTACAAAGATCCTAACGACTCTTGGACTGTTCATTTGTCTTATGGTCATTGCATTTGGTGGGGGTCCGGATCATTCTGTTAGAGGCTTCCAATATTGGGCTGATCCCGGAGCTTTTAAACCGTACTCCAGGTTCCAGTCAAATGGCGATGTGTTCCACATTGACGGCCATAAAGGCAAGTTTATAGCATTCATTTCGGTGCTAATCACTGCCGTGTTCTCCTACCTGGGTGTGGAGCTCATTGGAGTGACTGTCGGCGAGTCCGCCAACCCCAGAAAGAATATCCCAAGTTCAATCAAAATGACCTTTTTCAGGACAATTGCATTTTACATTCTTTCTATTGTCGTCATTGGAATGTGTGTTCCTTACAACGATCCAAAGTTAGCCTTCAATCCCGGAAGCACCGGCTCTAACGCAGCATCTCCCTTTATTGTGGCAATAGAAAACTCCGGCGTCAAAGTTTTACCGCACATAATCAATGGTTCTTTCGTTCTCTTCGTTTTTGCATCAGGAGTCGCGGGGTATTACATTGCTGCACGGACACTTTACGGCCTGGCGGTCAACGGACACGCCCCAAAGATCTTTGTCAAAACCACCGAGAACGGAAACCCCATTTATTCGCTAATCTTCAGCTCAATATTCTCACTCCTTGCATTCCTCAATGCGTCTTCGAGCTCGGCAAAGGTTTTTGGACACTTTGTTAATTTCGTCGCAGTTCTTGGCCTGCTGACCTGGATCACAATCCTCATCACACATATTGCATTCATGAGAGCACTCAGGCATCAAGGAATCGACCGTACCGAACTTCCTTGGAAAGCTCCCTTCCAACCATATGGCAGCTACATTGCCCTGGTATTTTGCATCATCGTCATCTTTGCCAAAAATCTCACAGTCTTCTTAGGCCCCGAATTTGACTACATTACCTTCATAACCGCGAACCTCGGTCTGCCCCTTTTTGTTCTCCTCGCACTTGGTTACAAGTTCTTCAAGAAAACAACCAGGGTTACTCCGAATGACGCAGACCTTGTCACTTTTAAAGACATCATCGACCGTGAAGAAAGAGAAATCATCATGGACAAAGCACTCGAACAACGAAATCCAACCCCAACCTGGAAAAAGGTATATAAGTACTCACTCGGACTGCTATTCTAATCTGTAGCTGTAAATTAGACGAAATTTTACCAAAAAAAAAAAAAAAAAAAAAAAAAAAAAAAAAAAAAAAAAAAAAAAAAAAAAAAAAAAAAAAAAAAAAAAAAAAAAAAAAAAAAAAAAAAAAAAAAAAAAAAAAAAAAAAAAAAAAAAAAAAAAA
>JAJMDO010000073.1:51464-85733 GCA_030573635.1 Blastobotrys ciferrii | reverse complement strand
TTTTTTTTCACTTCTTTTCCTTTCTCAATTAGTTGATTCCGTTCTTTTGCAGTTTCGTCATCAGGACCAGGGTGTTTCTCCCACGGTGGCCCTGACAAACACACTTCGACAGAAGGGCGAAATGCGTGTCTTTCTGCAAGCAATGATTTTATCCTTCCCAGCTAGGGGTGTTTCTTAGGGCGGTGAAATGGTTTCTTCCCTCAGTAGGTTGTTGTTCGGATCGATTGTATTTAATATCCCTAACTCTTGTCGTAGTGTCATTTGCAATTGTAGTATTTTTGCATATAAAGTAATTATATCTAGAAATAAAATTAAAGCCGTTGCCCATGGGAGGATCCTATGCCAGATTTTAATTATATGATACCTTATACAACGGTTTCCAATCTATTTCAATTATATTCTGTAATTTGTTTCATATACAAATATCGGGGTTAACAGTTAATATCGCTCTTCTGTCTAGGAACAGAGTTTATTTTGCCAGGCAGTGTACAAAGGTTCTTTTCGGGGAAAAGAACAAGCCTGCTCCCATATTGCACCTGGCAGAGCGTCCCCTTGTGGTTCTTTTCTGTAAAAGAACAAAACCATCTACTATCTATGTCGCCGTGAAAACTTTTTGGGGGCACGCCCTGTGGTGTGGCTTCGCCGAAAGTATCGAGAAATAAGACTAAGGATTTCTAAATTCATTACATTTTTCTGCAACCTGCGTCATACACTCACACTGTTTAGAACTGAATATCGTTCGTTTTCCGCCTAAAAAAATTCAGACCTTCAAGGGCCTCGCCGAGATGCTCCTTTTGGATTTTTTCCAAAGAAAGCAAATGCACCTGGTCCCTAGCAAGCTTCGCAGATCGCCCCCTTTTTGTTCTTTTCAGGAAATAACAAACTTAACACCCTTTTAAGCCTCACAGTGCCTTCCTTTTGGTTCTTTTCTTTAAAAGAACAAAACCATCTACTATCTTTGGTCTAGTGGGTTGCCGTGACAACTTTTTGGGGGTACAACCTCGGCTTCGCCGAGCTTTAAGTATTGAGAAGTAAGTAAGACTAAGGCTTTCTAAATAATCACAAGGATTACATTTTTATAACCTGTGTCATACACAAATATTTGGGTTAGTTTTCCCCGAAGCTAAAGCTTACTTTCAAGAGCCTCGAAGAGCGCCCCTTTTTGGTTCTTTTCAGGCAAAGAACAAGTCCGACCCTTAGTGGGCCTCGCAGATGTCCCGTTTTGTTCCCTGCGAGCTACCTCTTGGATTTAATTAAAATTCATCTGCTGCCGGTCCCGCCGACGGTCCAGTTGTGAGGTTACGACAACAGGAAGGGTAGTTCCTATACTTTATCTTCAACTTTTGTCCTCCGGAAGAAGAATCGGTGATCGTTTTTGTTACCCCTTTCTTCACGTTTCCTGTTGAGTATCTCTTGGTCTGTGCATTTTTTCTCTGCTCCGTGTTGAGCACGCGTACACTACCGGAGTAGTATAAAACGGCCTATTACCCTAACGGAAAGGCTCGTGACCCTAAGTCGAGAATCCAAGAGGAAAGTGAAATGGCGGATATGACCTCCAACGCCAGCTTGATTGGTGAGGGCGGGGGTCAATCCGCAACTTCCAATGGCGATAATGACATCGATTCACATTTGGACGGCGTGTGGACTTGTTTTGATTTCAACGACGCAAAATGGGCAAAGCAGTTAAGGAATTTTCTATCAAACAGTTCTTCTCAGGACACAGATATTCTCATTTTTGTCGAGGGAGTGACGATTGATTCAATTGACCTTGTTGACGACCAGCTTGATAAGTTGAACATCAAAGGACGAAGGTCCTTTTATCCAACAGATCAAACGTTCCGCGTTAAAATGGTGTCGACACAACATGAATTGATATGCATACTTCTTATAAAGTTCCTTATAGGCGGTCTAAGATTCCTTGGTGCTCTGGAAGACTATTTACGGTCGCAACGAACAAGACGCACAAGGTATGCTGACGGTGGGTTAAAGGAACCAGATGATTGTTTTTTACCTTATCATGCTGAAATCGCCACGTGGTTAAAGCAAAGACGCGATTGCCCTCAAATTTCTGTTGAAGTGGCTCTTTCAGAAACGTTGCAAAAGCTGAACACAGATATTAGGATGTGGCTAGTTAGAACAAGGCTGCAGACTCGTACCGCCGTGGGAATTAAGGTGGATCGGCGTAGACTGAAGTTGGTTGCAACTGTCTGGGGTTTTTCCAGCGAGGGGCTCTTTCAATTGCATGACAGACTAGTTGCTGGAGGGGGGAATGCCGATGATATTGAGTTCCTGCGTGGATGTCTGATGGTGATAATCAGTGAAGACATCCGGCAGACGGACTGGTTTCTGGGTTTTTCTTCAGTAACTAACGAAACGGGTCTAAGAACTTTTTGGGAAAATAATGGCCGACCCATGCAAGATGCTGAAGGTGAAGATGCTGAAGGTGAAGATGCTGAAGGTGAAGATGCTCAAGGTGAAGATGCTCAAGGTGAAGGTGGTGAAGGTGAAGGTGCTCAAGGTGAAGATCCTCAAGGTGAAGGTGGCGAAGATGAAGATGATGGCAGAAATCAGCGCGCTACTTTTGGTGTTCCCACGGAGTTGAAAATTTTGCATAGGCAGTTTCGTTCACTTCCTGCGCCAAAAAGACGTCGGGCTATTCGTGGGACGAGGCTTCGTCGGTCATGGCTCATAAATGCGTTCACACAGCTGGCGGAATTCAAAATGCCAATGGTGCAGCCCCAACTAATTTAGGACGCCATATAATAAACGCAGCTGTCAACGACCAACCACAAACTCCAGAAACTCTGCTGAACGCAAATGAGGAGTTGGCGGAAGCTGAATGTGAGCGATTGCTCCGCTTAGGAGAGCCAGACAAGGTGGAAATTAACTTCCACTCCGGGTGCCTGATTATGTTGGTGGTGTTAGGAACATATCGCTGAGGACCAGTCCGTTGATTGGCTTTGAAGCCGGCAGACATCCCGGCTCGTCCATCGTATTGGATGAGCCGTTCTTGGAGTCTCTGTTCAAGCAGGGCATGCTTGGGGACAACCATGTAGAAAGTGCAAGGCTCAGTCATCTCACCGCAATTGGAATTGCGTACTTTGCATATAAGCCTGGAGTCGGTCAGCGCATTGACACGATGCCGTTCAATCAAGCGATTGACCTTGTGGCCCAAACTAAAAAAGTAGAGCCTCATCAACTGTTTCTTTCCAACGTTCCACAGCATTTTATACGGCCCGAGTTTCAGGGGCACTACGTATAATGTTCTTGCTTTTACACGACGTGAACTAACAGTTATGAGATAGAAAATCAAAAACATAATGAAATTATTTCACAACCAAGGAGTATATAGCAGTTTGCAGGGGACCAGCTCTGCATCCCCATGGCTCTACAAGGCTTCAACGAATAGAAAGAAAGCACATTACCCATAATCTGAGGCGAAGCGATTCCAGGGGGGCTCCTGGCTTCTTTCAGGAATATTGATAATTATCTAATTAACATTGCATTCCTGGGGTCAGCCCGCCCCCGTAGCTCTGTTTGGGTCGTGCCCCCAGAAATAGGCCGACACGCGGTCATGTGGCACTTCTAGTCGGTACCGTATTGGCATGATTCCTGCTACCACGTGCATTGCTTGGATAGGTGTCCTTTTACCGCTCCGAGTATTCGCCGTAAAGCTACATTTTGGACACTTTGTAGTGATTCAATGTCAGTATCAGATACCCTGAAATTCCAAACTGTGGCCGCGTATTCAATGATTAGAAGTATCGATGGGGCCTCGCAGTGCCATGCAGCCCCCTGCAATTCCTAACCCTGTAGTGTTTTCTGGGGGCACGCCCCCAGACCCCCAGGGCTCGCTTCGCTCGAGGCTATTGGCAGTGGTATATGCTTTCTATTAGTTGAAGTCTCGCAGAGCCACGGGGATGCAGGGGGCTGACCCCTGACACTTCTTGCTGAGGCACAGCCACAGGGGAGAAGACACCCTCTCTGTGTCTCGTTGACTTCCGGGACCATTGCGAATATTCTTTCTGTAGAGAAATCGTATGAGTTTACAGTGAGAGATCGTTCATAACATTTGATCCATTTGATCAGAACTACGTTCTCCACTTGAAACTGACTCTCGCAGAAGAGGAGTTCGGCTTTTTCATCAAGACTTTCCTGTAGTTGGGACACAGCGTATTCCATGGACTGCGCTCAATATGTCAGACATCCTTGGTATATAAGAGCTGTCGGGCTGTTTCCTGTACCGCCCATCCGAGAGAGTGCAACTACCTACCAGCCAGCACAGAACTGAGAAGTAGTTGGTCATGGTAGTACGGAACTGGCTTGTGGCAGTCAAGCGTTCATAGCGACATTGCTTTACAATCGACGCACAGCTTGTACTGATATGCCTCTGTAACAACCCCCCAACCTCCAGGCTTCAGGGCTTTGGCTTCTGTCTGTCTGAGATGCTTCTTGAATGATAGGCTTTGGTTTAGTGCAATTCCAAACAGCTTGGCTGTTTTTGATGCTGCTTTCATATTTCAATCTGGAAGCCGCAGCTTGGCCCACTCGTTTGGATCCCCTATTCCACTTCTCTAAGAAAGTGAATGAAGTTTTAATTTGTCGCCCAGGTCCAACTTTGTGTATTGCGATCGGGCCTATTCATCACACTTGGCCAGTACTTCAGAGAATTTTGCCGTATTATCATCCAGGTTATCGCGCTGGACAGGGAACAATAAGAAACAGTTTTATGTCTTGGATCAAGAGTGGCATGATCTTCGTGACTTATTCCGGATTTAACTCCGAGCGGGTGCGCCTGGCGACTCTATGATAAACTGATTAAATGTCAAATGTCAATTGCGTAGTAGTTTAGTCTTTCTATTCGAAGAAGCCTCGCAGAGCCACGGGGGTGTAGGGGGCTGCCCCCCTGCAAACCTAACCCACAACTGGTCTTCTGGGGGCACGCCCCCAGACCCCCTGGGCTCGCTTCGCGAGTGAGTGCGCCTGGCGACTCTATAATAAACTGATTAAACGTCAAATGTCAAATGCGTAGTAGTTTAGTCTTTCTATTCGAAGAAGCCTCGCAGAGCCACGGGGGTGCAGGGGGCTGGCCCCCTGCAAACCTAACCCACAACTGGTCTTCTGGGGGCATGCCCCCAGGCCCCCTGGGCTCGCTTCGCTCGAGGCTACGGGTAGTGTTTATTCGTTGGACCGTCGTAGAGCCTCAGCTGGCCAGAGAAAATACCGTGCCGCACACATTATTAATTTGCATTAATTACATTAGGAATCAGCTTAAATAAAAGGGGCGTGTAGCCATTTCAAGCAACCCCATGAAGCCTCGCAGGGCCACGGGGGTCTGGGGGCTGGCCCCCAGAAGTCTCAGAAGCTCTTGTAAAGAGCAATGTCTAGTAGAGTTCTCCTCTAACGATAGTTTATGCACGGCGGGCTTGACTCGGCGTTCCAACCGGAAGGGTGGGGTTGGGTGAATCCCCCCACACATGCGACAGCCGCACTATCGCGAGGCGCGGGTGCGGGGGGACAAAAAGGCTTTTAATTTATGGCCAAAAATGTGTTTAGTAAGGGGTCTGTGTATTTTTAGTAAGGGGTCTGTGTATAAGGCTGTTCGATTCTGGGGCGATTCGAGCTAGTCGTAGTGGCGGAATGTCGGGGGGTCGGGGGAGCGGGTATTTTGGAACGGCTGGCCATGCAAGACCGGGTCGGGGATCCCGCGTAACAACAAAAGAAAAGAAAGGCTCACGGCAAAAACAACGAAGGGCTCAATGCTACCCCGTTGCTGTAGCAACGCCTGTGGCCTCGTATGCAGCGTTTCGAGCGGTCCATTGATATAGGCTCGAACCAAGTTGATGATACGTAGAAAACGAGAGCTGATCGCTCCAGAGGAGCGTTAGGACAGGGGCGCTCCGTAGGGACATATGAATGGACGATCGGCGGGTTGCATCGCGGGGTAACTGTTGCATATATATGTCTCATGCCCAGGTTTATAAGTCCCCGCAAATCCTCCTCACAAGCTGTAGACAACAAAAAAATGGGCAACAAGATCAAGCTCTACGCGTACGGTATCGCCCCTACCCTCGGTGGCTACGCCTTCGGTTGGGACACAGGTAAGTTCATTTCATCTTCCTCCTCTTCAATTCTCATATCCTCTACTCTACTGGGTAGTGAATATCTTCTTTTTCTAGAAAAAGAAGCAAAAAGCACTGGCTGTTGTTGGAAGATGTCACTACTGGGTGGTTGATATCTTCTTTTTCTAGAAAAAGAAGCAAAAAGCACTGGTTATGGTTGGAAAGGTCACTACTGGGTAGTATCTTCGTTTCCTAAAGGAGCCAAAAGCACTGGTTGTGGTTGGAAGGTCATTACTGGGTGGTTGATATCTTCTTTTTCTAGGAAAAGAAGCAAAAAGCACTGGTTGTGGTTGGAAGATGCCACTACTGGGTAGTATCTTCGTTTCCTAAAGGAGCCAAAAGCACTGGTTGTGGTTGGAAGTCATTACTGAGTGGTTGATATCTTCTTTTTCTAGAAAAAGAAGCAAAAAGCACTGGCTGTTGTTCGAAGATGTCACTACTGGGTGGTGGCTATCTTCTTTTGTTAACCAAAAGGTTCGAAGGTGTTACTACTGGCTCATGTGAGACAAAACCTAAAGCAGCACTATATACGTCAGTTGGGCATATGAACTGTGACTATATTCTAAAGTGGTCTGGTTACACGTCAGTGTTGCGTCAATTAAATTTTCTGGCGTCTTCCCTGGATGTATTCCCTTTCTCGAAGAAGAAACAAAAAGCACTGGATGTGGTTGGAAAGGTCACTACTGGTTAGTGGGTATCGTTCTGTCGCTACTGGGAAGTGACTGTCGCCTATTTCTAGAAAGAGACAAAGCACTGTTTGTGATTGGAAAGCTATCTACCGGGTAGTGGATACCGCCTTTTACTAGAGAAGTAACAAAAGCGTTGGTTAGCTCTGGGTATATCTACCCGTTCTGGCACCAGCATTGAGACGCCCCCAGGGTGCCTCGCAGAGCCACGGGGGTCTGGGGGCTGGCCCCCAGAATTCCTCTGACCTAGAAAAGTAACCAACAAGCTTTGTTTGTGTTTGACAAAGTATCCCTCAGAATATGGTCGCAGAGCCACGGGAGTCTGGGGAATTTTGAACTATTGAGGAGGTAACTAGGAAGAATGATCACTAACATGGGGTTTAGGGAGTATTTCTGGAATCCTGACGATGGCATGGTTTAACGAATACTTTAATCATCCGTCGAACAGTCTGCAGGGAGGGCTTACGGCGTCGATTCAAGCGGGGGCATTTGCAGGGTCACTGTTGACGGGTGCTTTCCTTGCTGACAGGCTAGGACGACGATGGACGATTATTTTGGGCAGCTTTATCTTCACTGTGGGCATTGCCATCTGCACTGGTGCCAACAACATTTATGCCCTCGTAGCTGGGCGAGTGATCAATGGGCTCGGTAACGGTTGCACCGCGATGATGGTCCCCCTGTGGCAGAGTGAGACGATGCCCAAGGAGATCCGAGGACGGGTCATCTCGCTGCAGCAGTGCGTGATCAACTTTGGCATTCTCTCCTCGTTCCTGATCCAGTATGGAACGTCGTTCATTGATAGCAACGCGTCGTGGCGTCTGGCCTTTGGCCTGCAAATGCTGCCAACCACCGCATTAATGCTCGTCATGTTCCTCATGCCGGAGTCGCCGCGATGGCTGATCCAGAAGTCCAGAATCGAAGAGGCCCTCAAGGTCCTCGCCCGTGTCCACTCCAGCGGCGACTCCAGCGATCCCTACGTGCTCGCCGAGTTCGAGGAAATCAAGGCCACCCTCGAATACGAACGCTCCCTCAAAAAGCCCAACTACTTCGAACTTCTCTTCTCCAAAACTCACGGTCGACGAACATTCATCGGCCTCGGAGCTCAATTCTTTCAGCAGGCCGTCGGTATCAATTCCTGGTAAGTTTTCATTCATCTTTTTGTCCCCCTCCCCCTGAGTCGGAGTCTCCTCGCCTTGGCCCTAACTCACATCTAGTTTTTCTGGGGGCACGCCCCCAGACCCCCAGGGCTCGCTTCGCGAGGTTATGGGTAGTGTTCGTTTCTTTCTATTCGTTGAAGCCTCGCAGAGCTACGGGGGTGCAGGGGGCTGGCCCCCTGCAAACCTAACCAACGGGCGATTTTCTGGGGCGTAGGGCGCTGAAAAATCTGAAAGTGTACTAACGAATGGTTTAGTTTGTATTATGCTCCGTTTCTGTTTCAGCAAGCTGGTGTTGGAAGTACGGAGGCGTCGTTGCTTTCGAATGTGATTAATGGGATTGTGTTGAATGTGGTTACGTTGCCGAACATGTACTATTTGGACACATGGGGCCGTCGACGACCCATGGTTTGGGGCGCAGTTGGTATGGGTATTTGCATGATGTTGATTGGTGTTCTTTTCAAGACGCTGGGGCATCCGACGATGGATCCGGAGACGAATAAGGTTACGTTTGACTTCTCCAACAACTTGGCGGCGGGTAAGGCGGTCATTGCGTTCCTTTACCTGTATGTTGCGGCTTTTGCCATTTCCTGGGCGACTCCGGCGTGGGTGGTCCCTGCAGAGATCTTTACCATGGCCTCACGTGCCCGTGCCTCATCCATGACCACAGCCACCAATTGGTTTGTGAACTTCTGGTTCGCGTTGTACATTCCTACTGCGTTGGAAAAGATTTCGTGGAAGCTGTATATGATCTTCTTTGTGATTTGTATGGTTGCCGCGGTGGTGGTGTTCCTGTTCCAACCAGAGACCGCCAATAGGTCGTTGGAAGACATGTCGTACATGTTCAAACCAGAAAAGACCATGTGGGTGTTCCGCGATCGAGACCTCACCGACGTCCATCCTCAATTCGACACCCTTAATGAGACCAAGGAAAAGATTGAGCACGGTGAACTCGACGTTAAGGGCACCGAAATCTTTCATGACGAAGAAAAGGCGTAATATCTTTAGTACTTTAATCATGTATTCATAATAAACACCTACATACAACGTCATGAATCATCTTATTGCCCCCACCTGCATCCCTATGGCTCTGCGAGTCCTCAACAAATAGCTGAATAGATCACCATCCATAGCTTCGAGCAGAGCGACCACAGGCCGGGGGTCTGGGGGCGTGCCCCAGATACTAGCGCTAGGTTAGTATGGCAGGGGGTTCGTTTAATATATTAATTACCCGCCCCTAATTCTATATAGGTAGATCGACACACATTAATTGGTTTGATCATGATCACGTAATTAATATTCCACTTAATTATTGAAAAAATCCGTAAATCGAAGCACCTACATGTCCACACTATGCCGGCCTAGCTGTTGTGATTGCCTATATACCCGAGACGAACGCCCAGGGACTGGGGTAAATTGACCGATTATTTTTGTACGTAGATCGATCTGAGCTGATTTACATTTAATTCTGTACATCGTTTATTGTTGAATATATGCAGGTACTAAAAAATGTTGGGCAGTTTGTCCCAGTAATGATTCTTCCTTCGTTCCCAATAGTTTTCTGGGCCATTCTTGAGGACATAGAAGTCATTACCGTCAGAGCTGAGTTCAAAGAAGGTGGGTTTCCAGTTCTCGGACTTTTGCTCCATTTCATGACGAGCGGCACGCTGCTTTTCTTCTAGTTCGACTTTTTTCTGTTCTGCTCTATCAATATCGCCTTGCTCGTACATGCGTTGATCGGGACGCAGACGACTGTCAGTTGGCGGGATATGACCGTCTTCGACAGGAGTGATTTCGTTCAAGGTAGCCATGAACTCGGAAAAACCATATTTCTTTTCATAATCGGGTAACATTTTGCTGGCTTTCCATAACACTTGCCCCTTATGAGGTCCCTTGAAGATACCAACTTCATTTGTCCACGTTCCTTGATATTCAACTTCAGATTGCTTGCCGTTGGAATCATAACCATTGATGGTTAGATCTTCACTTCGACCGCTAAACATTCCACCAGCTTTAAACTGTACAACTGCCTTGGCTCCCGTGGAGGAATAGGCAGTCATGGAGCCAACCGGTTCCATGTACTTTTCTCCAGCGATGATATTTCTCATAAAAATGGCAGGTTGAAGGAACTCAAATGCCTCGCCAGATTCATTGAGAGTGATGCGATATGGTCCAGTGTCAGTAAACTCAGCACTCTTGCCCCAGAACTTTTGCTTGGGATAGCCGCTGTACTGTAGGGTCCAGTCTTTGGATTCTGCCTGCATGGCAAATCCAACCGGTCTATGAGAAATCTTTTCAGCCACAAGTCGGAACCCCTTGTCTTCACGAACCAGTTCATACGTTTCACCTAGTAGTGGGTTGAACGACTTACGTGCACAACGTTCTTTGGCTCTAAACCCAGAAAGAGAAGTGATTCCAAAAAGCGCAATCAGCATGACTCGTTCAACAGGATCGTTGGATGTAACAGCCTTGTCTATCAGATTAGAGGCCTCCACAAATTCGGCCAATCGCTGTAAGAATGAAATTGGTTCATTCATAGTAATTGGCATTGCGACTGTGGTTAGGTCCTTCCCAACATTCTTGCGCAAAATGCTCACTAAACTGGGCGGCATGCCCTTTTGTTCGGCAATAGTTGCCCGTCGTTTTACAGGTGAAGTAATATCCGGAAGTGGGTACAAGTCATGCTTTGGCATGGGATGGTGTGATGACAAATCCTTTCGTAATCTCGTTTCATTCTCATCATCGGACAGGGTTGAAAGGTCATCGTCATCGTCAACTTCCTCTTCACCTCCAGAGCTTTCAACATTGACATAAACGACACCACCATCTAATCCTTCGTGTGCATCATAAAACATTTCATCAGACCAAACACTCTCCACATCCATGGATTGACGCGGAGTTCTGGCCAACGCCATAGAATTTCTGGCTGCGGCCATTGTTTCTTTCTTGGACTTTTCTCGCTCAGCGAGCACAGTCTTAAAGTCAGAGACAATTTCAGTAAGTTGGCTTACGAGGTCATGCCAGTCGGATACATGACCATTAACAACACTCTCAGCTGACGCATTAGTGTGGCTTTGTCCCAGCGAAGACGATGGTTGCTGTTCCCGGCTGCTTGAACTAGTCTTTCTAGAGGCCCTACGCTTCCAAAACGATGGCTTTCTTTGCAGAGTTTTCTCTGGCTTGTGTTCATTGGGAATTGGTGGGGTAGGCGGAACTCCATTATCCTGAAGTGAGGTTTGAGAGGATGAAAACTCATTCTGCTTCAAAATAGGAGAAGACGCGTTTTGTGCCTTTGAGGTAGCTGCTTCCAAACGAGAAAAGAGCTTTTCAACCTTCGCCCAATCATTCCCCTCATTGGCAATCATGCTGTTGCGGATCGGAGTCGCAGCAGTACTATCGCCCTGTTGACTGACTTGAGCGTGACGTGCCACATCCAATGCTTGGACCCAAGTATGAAAGTCTGCCGGTGTCAACGCTCTAAGACTCCAGACTTCCATACCCGAGTCAATAAAAATATCTCGCGATTGCTCCTTTGCTGAGATGACACACAGCTGTATAGGCATTGATCCTCTCAACAAAGATGACTTTTGGTCCAAAAAGTAATTCAACAGTCCATACTTGTAATCTAGAGAGAAATACCGTCTTCCATAACCTTGCAGCCGCTTTCTGCGTTTCTTGAGCAGAATACCCGTAATATATCGTCCATCAGACACCACCGTAGACGATTCCACAGGCACATCCGCAAGAGCCGGGCTCTTCTTCTTAGTAGACACCTGTTGACTAAACAAAACCGTCTTGGACGTTGTCTTTGAAAACGTGTTATCAAACACCAAAGCATACATCCCCCCCTGCCCATCATCAACGTCATACTGGCCCTTCACAAAGTCCTCGGAATTACACTTGCCATGCCAATACACTTTTTGCAGACCATTCTGTTGTAATCTCTCCTCGAGGTCCTCAGTGCTAATTGACCCATGCTGCCGTTTATCGTCCTCAGGGTCCCCGGCCAGGTTAAACTCGGCTACTTTCCGGAACAACCCAACGTTGATAGACTTCTTATTGGGCTTCACCTGCCAGTTGATAACGCAGTTATCACACGCATTGACCCATTTTATCAAAAACGACTTGGAGTGGATTTCCAGTCGCTCCATTGTGTCCAGTTTCCAAAATCGTGTGGAGCCGAAACTTCAGAATGTGATCAAACCGCCAGCTCACTTTACCCCTCCGGAACTTGACATTGAGCCGCATCGGGGCCCCGACACAAACCACCTGCAAAAACCCTCAAATCTCATTCGCTTATGTAAGCATTCGATTGCACAATTCACTTCAACTAACAACCAGTCTTGTAGATTTGATGTATTTCTACAAAAAAAACCGAAAACACGTCTTTTTGGAACCAAATTCGAGAGAGGCTCTCTCTGAATCCGGTACCACCCGACTGAGACACCCCGTTTCGACCGGGCAGCAGAGGAACAGACTCGGAATCCGGATCTAACGGGTCCGTTTCTCGTGTCTAATTTTCGCCGTGAATCGGTTTGTAGGGACCATCACTCTGACTCTCGTAGCTCGGCTTCGGGGAGATTGTCTTGAATCAGAGACCCAAATCCCTAGCGTTCATTTCGATGTACATCTGGAACCCCTTGTTAGCCACCCCCATGGGCATGTCCTAACCCAGTAGTAGTTTTTCTGGGGGCACGCCCCCAGACCCCCAGAGCTCGCTTCGCTCGAGGCTATGGGTAATGTCCAGTTGTTTCTACTCCTTGAAGCCTCGCAGAGCCACGGAGGTGCAGGGGACCAGCCCCCCGCAAGTCCTAACTGAGTAGTAGTTTTTCCGCAGCGAGTTCATCGTATCGTACTGATACCATTTGTAGCCGTTCCATTTGCGAACGTACCATGTTCCTGAAAGCCATACATCGCACCTCTGGAGTACACAAAAATTACAGCTTTCCACAAAGTATCGTGACCAGCTTGCAATCCTAACCCACAACTGATTTTGTGGGGGGCATGCCTGGGCTCGCTCTGTTCGATGTTATGGGTAGTGCTTAATTCTTTCTATTCGTTGGCGCCTGTCCGTGACTTTCCCGTATATTTGAAGTGCTGAACGCTATAGAGGGTCGGACAAAACTATTCTTTTTGCCGGTGACAAGTCCTCTAATTCGAGTTCGCGGATCGTTAATAGACTGGAACTGTGCCGAGAGGTATCTGAATTGATTGAATATATCTGGACGTAGAAACTAATTTTGTTTATGTGTTGAAATTCAGGCAAATGGCCACAGTTCTATCTGTTTGGGATGAAAAGAACTGCTGTTATATCGCACGCTGACCTGCTCGAGCTTTTACAAGTTAAAGCTATTAGCACATCAACGAAACAATCATATCTTCTTCGTACAGAAAGAGATAACGTACTTTTTCTTACCTTAAACAAGGGAATCCAAGAAAGTAGAAGCATTCATGCGGTAAATATTGGCTGCAAAATTGTGAGCACAATGTTTCAGACCGCATTCCTCCTAAGTTCAATTTATATACCAGTCCCTGCACCCTCGTGGCTCTGTGAGGACCCATGCCCTCGAGCAAAGTGAGTCACGGGGTCTGGGAGGCGTACCCCCAGTAAATCGGTCCGGGGTTACGATTGCAGGGCTCAACTCTTTGCACAAGGACAGAACTAATCAAAAGATAGCAAAGCTAACTTGTATAGGCGTCCAAACACTCCGACCAGAATAATTCAGTTGCATATCAAAACCAATCAAGCTCATTGGTCAATCTGTCAGATATCATGAGAAAATTGCAGTCCAAACCATATACGCACGCTTTCCGTGTGAGCTGAGATACACTCATTTGTTCATGAAGTATCAACAGAGCTGAAGCCTTTTCCTAAACCATAGCCCTACAGGGGAGTGCTTACTCCCAAAATCTAAAACAAACTTGCCAGTATTCAATCTGTTATTGCCGTTAAAGCTCCCCTTGAAAAAAACCCATGGTGGACCCATAAACTAAGAATCGAACCTAGGAGATTTGGGACTGCTTGTACCTAAGGATTGACTGGAGCATCGTACCTCGAATCAATCGAACCACCCTTTAATGGCTATTCGAGTATCCCACCCATTGAATTTAGGCCCATTAATAACCTTCGATCAGGTTTCCTTCAAGTATTCAACCACACCAATCCTTGAAGACGTTCATATCGCTTAACACGCAGTTTACTGGGTTTTTAATCGCTCTTTGATTTTTATTAACCTCGATTGGACCGTGTGTAGGGTCGAATTTATAGCTGCGAGCCGTTTTCGGGATTGGTGGATTTTTTCAATTGTCTCAGTGATATCTGGGGGAATAGTAGAGGAGTTGTAATTCTCCAGTTCTAAGGTTCACAGTCAGTTAACATCGCACAACGGAGACTTCAACACATCATGACACCTCACTAGCACAATTGAGTAGAAGCCAAGGTACCGTGGAATATTGATTCACTTACTGGCAGTAAGAGCGTTGAGTTGTGTCACTAGGGCCAGCTGCGAGGCCTGTAATGATTGGAGCCTTTGTGCTGTAATCTCCAATGTGGAGTCCAAGGTCGGTTGAGTAGCAAGAACAACGGGATCTTTGCCTCCATTGGTACTCGAATTGCTATTGCTCGTAGACATAACCAAACAATACTAATGATGTCCACTCCATATGAGTTAGAGCCAGCGAACCTCTATCACACCTGTAATCGCGTTGTGCGCGTCCGCCCCGCGCCGTGCGGCTTTCTTCATACTACATCTATATTTTTTGCAACAGCTAGCCACTCGTCCTAATATGCCTTCATTTCTCCAGTAAATAGGTTCGTGCTCAGGTATACGGTAAAATGATATAGTTGGCAATTATTTCCAGAAAAGGAGACAAACAGTTTCTTCTATTCGTTGAAGCCTCGCAGAGCCACGGGGGCGCCAGCCTCCTGCAAATCCTAACCCGGAACTGCTTTCTGGGGGCTCGCCCCCAGACCCCCAGGGCTCGCTTCGCTCGAGGTTATGGGTAGTGGTTCGTTTTTTCTATTCGTTGAAGCCTCGCAGAGCCACGGGGGTGCAGGGGGCTAGCCCCCTGCAAACCTAATTCAGAACTAGCTTCTGGGGGTACGGTCTCTACAAGCCATTCAGTTAGTCTAATGGAATCTTGGTTTCACACAAGCAACAAGCAAAGAGATTCATTTTCGCAGCGAACTATAGATCGTCTCGCGAAACAGGACTACTAGGGTTTATGTATCACGGAGTCTATTGTCTATATACAAGATGCAGGGTTATTTTTCATCATAGAGGAGTTGTTTCATAGCTTCAGTTTTGGCAAAGGAGTCCATGGCGTCGACGACCTCGTCAAACTTTTCGCCAGACATGATCTCTTCTAGTTTATATGCCGTGAAGCCGCATCGGTGATCGGTGATTCTATTCTGAGAGTAGTTGTAAGTGCGGATCTTGTCAGAGCGGTTAGTTGTGGTCACTTGGTCGGTACGTTTCTTTCGCTCTTCTTCCTCCTTTTCTATGCGTTCCTTTTCAGCAATTCTGGCCCGAAGAACCATGTATGCCTTTGCTCTGTTCTTGTGTTGAGAACGTTCGTCCTGCATGGCCACGACGATTCCAGTGGGTATATGGGTCAAACGAACTGCAGAGTCAGTGGTGTTAACGTGCTGTCCTCCGGCACCACGGGACCGCATGAGGTCCATTCTGACTTCACCAGGTGCGAATTCACGCTCTGCTTCTTCCATATTTTCAGAGCTTTCGTTCATTTGTGGCAATACCACAACAGCTGCAGTAGATGTATGCACACGTCCCTTCGATTCGGTTTCCGGGACTCGTTGGACTCTGTGAACTCCTCCCTCGTATTGTAAGCGTTCATAAGACCCCGGATGGTCAATGCTGAAAATTGCTTCTGTCAATCCATTCCCTGTGGGTGTAGTTGAAATGGATAAAACCTTGTGAGGCCATCCATTTTTCAGTGCATAGTTTTTGTACATATTGAGCAGATCGTTGGCAAAAATCATGGCTTCGCTTCCTCCGACACCAGGTCGAAGCTCAAGCATGCAGGCCTTGTCAATAAACGGGTTGGTGGGCACCAACTGGTTTTGCAAAACTTCAGCCATTGTTTCTAAGGTGGACTTGGCCTCTTCTATTTCTGATTCAGCTTCACCCTTGAGAGATGGATCATCCAACAAAGCTTTGAGCTCTTCAAACTCCTGCTGAGCCTTTTTATAATTATTGAACCGTTCAACAACGGCACTTAAACGTGCTAGCTTGGTGGCCTTTCCCGTGTCAAAACCATGTTCACCAGAGGAAATGTCTTCAGCCAGATCATCATGCTCCTTCACCAGCTTCTCAGCCTTTTGCACCAGCAGCGGATGTAGCCCCTCATATTCCAGCGTGTGGTTTCTTCGAACAAGAGAACTACATAGAGGAAACTGCCGTATTATAGGCCGTCGTATCCCCCCTGCCAAATATTTGAACATCGCGTTCCTGAAGAAAATCTTGGTGATCCCGAAATCGGTCCGACAACTTCTCTGTACAAACCCTTTACTCTAACCCATCTATATTATATAATGCATAGTATCCCTGGGCTAGCCTCCTACAAATACTAAGTCTGAAGTGTATTTTCTGGGGACACGCCCCCAGACTCCCAGGGCTCGCTTCGCTCGAGGTTATGGGCAATGTTCAATCTTTTCTATTCGTTGGAGCCATGGGGGTGCAGGGGCTGTGGTTTCTGGGGGCACGCCTCCAGAACCCCAGGGCTCGTTTCGCTCTAGGTTATGGGTAATGTTCAATCTTCTCTATTCGATGGAGCCTCGCAGAGCCACGGGGGTGCAGGGGGCTGGCCCCCTGCAATCCTAACCCAGATGTCTGGGCATGCCTTAGACCGCCAGGGCTCGCTTCGCAAGGATAATGTAAAATGTGTTTTCAAAGGAAACGATTTGTTTCGCACTTTTAAAAGATTTTAAAAGAGAAAGAGGTAATTCGGAAGATTAGGTTTGTGCAAAGTAGAGAAGCTGGCCGGTTCATACTACTTAGCGGGTTAGGGCGGGCGCGACGCGCAACCTCAGGAGGATAAAGACCAAACAGATCAGCATTGTTTGATAAGGGTGTTCATTTGATATAGAAATGTCCAGTTGGCGGGATAGTTTGACGGAACAATTGGTCGAGAGAGATACACGAGAGAAGCAGCATGATGTTATGATCCTGGCCTGTAAGTGTTGTATGCTTCAAGAACAATGAACCCAGTCTCGTATCACTTGACAGGATTTGAATGGGCCCTGCCCTAATTTTGACGTCACAGCAACTATATCTGAAGGTAATTAAACTGGTATTGGCAAGTGCAGTAAACCTCTACCCGAGTATGCTAATGATACTATACCGGAGCAACACGGGATTGGCTAGTTCTCTACTAAAAGCCCCCAGATAGTTTTATTTGGCCACAAAGTTGTTGATGGATACTTTTTTCAGTTGTGCGGAGAGCTTGGTCTCATGCTATCATTTCAAATGAGAAAATTCATTTGGAGCCTCAATTTCTAGCCAGGCCTGCTCCTGTTTTCTAGGTTTAAGTTGTCGTCATAGAGCTACAATTCTCTCCGGGAATAAGGCCTTTTTCGCTACTACAGATCTCAGTGATAACTCTTAAAGTTCCACTAGGTTGAGATAGGTTCGGAGTTCCAGTATTTCAGTGCTAATTTGTATGTCTAGTTCAAGAAGCTGCTAGTAGATGTATAGCGGCGGAGGAGAACACTTTTGGGGGTGTCAGTGGCAAGGATGGTGATGACACTGATGAATTAACGCGTTTGTACAGTGAACTGTCACTAAAAACAGAGGCTTGGAAAAAGCTGAAAGAGGATTTGAAGATACTGACGCACAAATACACCGAACTGAAGAAGGACGCCGAAACCAACAAAGAAACACTTCGAAAGTACGAAAAGCAGTGCAATTCTTTGAAACGAGAAGCCCAGAACGCTAAGGATGAACTTCTTGCATTACAGATTCAGCTTAACATTTCCGAGGAAAACAATCGGAAGTTGAAAGAAGATAATTCTGCTTTGGTCGATAGATGGATGAAGAAGGTCGAAGGTGAAGCATCGAAAATGAACGAAGCGAACGAATTTTTACAAAGGTATGTCACATCTCCCTTCATTTTGTTTCCTTATTCTAACCTTAGCCTCTAGAATCGAGAAACTGCGATCGAAGGCAAAAGAAGACCCATTAGAAAACAGCTAACCATATCACATGTGTTGTTTCCGAGGAGGGGCCTTATGGGATTTCTGGTACAAGCCCTTGGCTTCGTGGCCTTGGCTCTTGCTTGATGGGAATTTCTGGGGCCAGCCCCCAGCTCCGCTTCGCGGGGAATTCGGGGACAATTTTACGAGGTTATTGATTGAGCTGTCACACGTGAGAGAAATGGCTGTCTGGATTTGGAAGATTCGCTAAACATTATTTCACCAGCCGGCGAAAAACATCTGTTAAACGGCTTTCTCTTTACCAGAAATGAAGCAAAGACGTTAGTTCTGCTTCGCAGAAGGGTGTGGACCCAAATTTCGGCGAAGCCGACCCAGGGGGTCTGGGGGCTGGCCCCCAGAAAACAGCTGGTGGTAAAACCATGAATTGTCCAATTCTTATGGGGGATAATGATACAGATAATTTACAAGCTCAGCTACGTCGTTTATTGAGCACATTCTCCAGCTGGGAGCGATCGACTGTGGCGATGTAATACTTGCCACCATTTGCTTGCCAGCTGACATAGTTGTCTGAGAAATGCTTGGTTTCGACACGGAGGATGTTGAGAGGGGATTCGATGTTAGCTTCGGATATGACGTAGTCGGGCGGGACAAAGGATTTGAGAGACACGATTTTGGTGCCTTCCTTTAGGTCTAGGAACATATCAATGAGGTGTCCATTGAGTTTTGCGTCAAACGCGTAGTTGTTTACCAACACCACATCAGCGCGTTTGAGGACAGTTTGGATTTCAGAGTTGTTTACAAAATCAGCTGAGCGGAGGTTGATACTTCCCATGTTTATGTTGTAGCCCTTGATTCTGGATTCGATTTCCTTTTGTTGTTCCTCTGCGAACGATGAAGCAGCCTTCATCATCTCACAACCCCAGCTTTCACAGCCGACTTCCAGCGCAGCCTGCAAGACACAGTTACCCACTCCAGAGCCCAAGTCAACGAAGACAGAGTTGGATGTCATTCCCGTTTCATGGAACACCTTGCTTGTGAATGGAGGCAGGAGTTCGCCATAAACGTTGTTAGAAAAAGCCTTGTAGTGGCGCAATTCTTGGGTTTTTGGCGAAACAACTCGGGCATATACCTGGTTTAGGATCTCTGAAACGAATTTGAAGCTGAGGGATTTTTGAGATTTGATGGCTTCCTGCATTTCACCCGACTCCCGCAGTTGTATCATTAGATCATTAAACTCCTTAATGGAGTCTTTGAATTTTTGGACATCACTTGCTTTGATAGCTCGGCGCATTCTTCTAACTATGCAATCCCTCATCATCTCATCCTTGATTGTATTTCTATAGTTTTCAGGAACCAGATCACGACCGATTGCCTCCATGACCGAGTCTATCTCCACCAACGGATTAAACTCGTCATCCTTTTTTGGCTTCAACATGCGATATTCTTCGCGGCCAAACGGCAATTCGAGCGTAATCTGTAGATCTGGATCATCTTGAAACTGTGGGGTATACTTCTCCTTAGCCTGATCCACCAGCTGAGCCGCCGATATCAAATCTGAACGCTCATTGTCACCATAGTCCTTATAAACGCATCGACCTGGATCAAAAATTGGTTGTAATTTCTTGTGTCGTTTCAGTCGTTCAAACCCATTCTCATCCTCTTCATCACTACTCTCCATAGGGGTATTTACCTGCACTTTGTTCATTCCTGCAGGTGACGGTGGGTTAGACGATGATATGTTTGGAGAAGAACTTTTTTGTTTCTTCCGTTTAACTGCATCCCCCTTTGTAACCTGTCCTGGGCTTTTTGTGGGTGATGTGTGTTGTGTCCGCGAGGTCGGTCTACTGGTCTGCTTGGGCTTCGGAACGTCCTTTACCGTCGTCGTGTTCTTTGCGGAGTTCTGCGGATGATGCGGATCCTTCGCGGCACCCCCATTCGCCTTGTTCAACCTCGCAAAAAACATGGCTTTAGATCAAGTCCAGTCCTAGCTATATGTTATGCCTGGAAGTTCCATGAGTTCGTCCATCGGACCGGAAGTCCGAAACTATGCACGTGACCTACCAGCCGTACGAATGATGTAAGCATTCCCTGCCATGTCCACTGAAACTCAAAGAAAGGCAGGCACTTTCTGGAAAATAAGAAACTTTTTAGAGTAGAGTTTTTCTGGGGGCGTGTCCCCAGGAGAACGGTGGATCGTACGCCCCTAGACCCCTGGGTCGGCTTCGCCGAGTTTTGGGAATTAAAGGCCTATTACGACTGGACGAAAACATGACACAGCGAAGCTCGAAGTGCGCCAAATCAAACAGTCTAGTAGCAGGAAGTTGGAAGCAACCCAGGCTACGTCACAGCAGGATGATTCTTCTGAATCCGGGTCTGACTGAGTCGCTAAAGCTGAGATGATGAGTGGAAGCAAAGAGATAAACAAGTGCAAAAACACACGGAATGGAAAGAACAGTAAGAAATAAGTTTATGTATTGGAACAAGAGTCTGGCATTGTCTTCGTGGCTTATTCCGGGTTTAGCTCCGAGTGGGTGCGCCTGGCGACTCTATAATAAACTGATTAAATGTCAAAGACCTATTACGACCTACTCTTATGGTTGATCCTGAACCTGAGGAGCTCAACTCAATATCTACGATTCGAAACGGGTCTAGGCCCAATTCTCGGCGAAGCCGACCCAGGGGGTCTGGGGGCGTGCCCCCAGGAGAACGGTGAATCGTACACCCCCAGACCCCCCGGGTCAGCTTCGCCGAGGTTGGGAATTAAAGACCTGTTACGGCCTATTATTATGGTTGGCCCTGGATCTGAGGAGTTCTCAAGAAAACAGAAAGCTATCAATTGGTCTCAACTCAATATCTACGATTCTAAACGGGTCTAGACTCAATTCTCGGCGAAGCCGACCCAGGGGGTCTGGGGGCGTGCCCCCAGGAGAACGCGCGCGTTTTGCGCGTAAGATGTTATTTTGACAGAGCCGGGTAATTTGAACGTTAGATTCGATACTCAGCGATGGGGAAGCAGGGGAGAGAAGGCGTAAAATGGGGGTTGTTTTTGAGCTTGGTGGTGTTGAGGGTATTGAATTCGCTGAGTATTAGGACCTTTTTCCAGCCGGATGAGTATTGGCAGTCATTGGAGCCTGGACACATTGGCGTCTTTGGATATGGGTTCAAGACGTGGGAATGGCGGGAGGGCTTGAGGAGTGCAGCGCATCCGAAGCTCTATGAGGCCGTATATGTGGCTAGTGAGTGGTTGGGAGTTGATGTTGTGATGGGGCCAAAGGTGTTTCAGGGCGTTGTTGCGGCTGTGGGAGATTATCAGCTCTTTCGGTTGGGTCAACGGATACTTGGGGGTGAGGGAGCGTGGTATGCATTAATTGCGAGCTTGGGTTCGGCCTTCAATTGGTTCTGTATGACTCGTACTTTTTCAAATTCATTGGAGATGGTTTTGACGACTGTTGCATTGGCCTACTGGCCGTGGAATAGCAATTTGGTGAATTTGAGGCATCTTGCTGTGGCGTTGAGTGTGGCGTCGGTTTCATGTATTTTCAGGCCGACAAACGGCCTGATTTGGATGTTTCTGGGCACCAATTTGGTTGCAAGAGCCAACTGTCGAGCTAAGATTATTCTATTGACTGTGGTTATTGGAATAGTTTCGTTGAGTGTCAACTTTTTGGTTGATTATTCGTATTACGGCGAGCCCACTTTCCCTTTGATCAAGTTTCTCGAGTTTAATGTGGTACAATCTTTATCGGAGTTTTATGGAGTTTCCCCAAGTCATTATTACCTTTCACAGGGGATTCCTATTCTCATGATCTCATATTTGCCGTTGGTGTTGTGGGAAATGTGGCAATCGCGACGATCAGTTGTTGTTTGGCTTGTCCTGTTTACAATTGGCACATATTCCCTCCTCGCACATAAGGAGGTTCGATTTATTTATCCCCTTATGCCGCTGTTACATCTTTTATTGGCCAGATCGATTCTTCGTTTCAAAATACCTAATCGCAAGAGGGTTATGGCATGGCTTGTGGCCATCAATGTCCCGGTGGCGTTTTATTTCACACAGTACCATCAACGCGGTGTGGTGGATGTCATGCAGTACCTACGTCAAGATCCATCTGTAAGTAGCGTAGGATTCCTCATGCCTTGTCATTCCACACCGTGGCAAGCCCATTTGCATCGTGACATCCCTGCTTGGTTCCTCACATGTGAACCACCAATAGGCTTCACCCCAGAAGCAAAACGCTCTTATCTTGACATTGCTGACCAGTTCTATGACAATCCGATCGGTTTCCTTGACCAACACATGGGTGTCGATTACCAATGGCCGTCTCACTTGGCCTTCTTTGAAGCCTTAGAAGACACTATCAAACCATATCTACAAGAACACACGTCGTATGAACTGGACACAAGGTTCTTCAATAGCCACTTCCACGACGATCATAGACGAAAAGGTGATGTATTGGTTTATAAATGGAAATGAACTGCCTACACGTTGTGGTTGAGGTTTTCTGGGGGCACGCCCCCAGATCCCCTGGGTCGGCTTCGCCGAGGTTTGGGCTAGCAGTATTAGTAGTTTGTTCGTCCTTAGAAGTCAGCACAAGTATCGTGGCCAACCCAAAAGACGTTTAAGTTTTGGTGGTTGATGCGTTCTAACGACTTGCAAATGGAAAGCGAGAACTGCTATGAAACAGAGGTCGGTCGTGAGGAATAGGAAGCTTTTTATCGGCTAGTGCATCGCATGGTCCGAATGTGTAAACATACAGATCGATGATGGTAACGTATTTGTTTGATTGCTCCTCAAGAGTGCATGCACGAATATGGACTGGACAACGAGGAATTCTCACTCTTCTCCAAGGATCTCAATTGCATCTATCAGATCTACACTTTTAGTTCTTTTTCTGGGAAAAGAACATACTGTACAACGGTTCTAGCCGCTGCAAACGCTAACCCAGTAGTAGTGTTTTCTGGGGGCAGGCCCCCAGACCCCCAGGGCTCGCTTCGCTCGAGGCTATGGGCAGTGTTCTATTGTTTCTATTCGTTGAAGCTTCGCAGAGCCACAGGGGTGCAGGGGGCAGGCCCCCTGCAAATCCTAACCCAGTCGTTGTTTCCTGGGGGCACCGCACAGAATATTCGACCAGAAAGAGAATCTAAACTGTACTGTTCATATTATATGCTAGATGGTTAATTTGACTTTTCTTCACTACTCTTAGGCTGTTCCTCCTTCGTTTCGGTTGTAGTTTCAGTTATTTGCGCGGTTGTTCCATTTGAGGTTTCCACAACAGTCACTGTGCTAGTTTCCTCGGTAGTTGTGGAGATAGATTGTTGTTCTTGACTTAGTCTTTCTTCCTCTTCTTCCCTTTCTTCGTCTTCAAGAAGGGCCCGTTCGATTTCTTTTTGTTCCTTTGTCATTTTCATGCGACGGATTTCCTCTATAGTATTTTTCGGATCCAGCGCCCAGTTAATTACGCCTTCGGGACCATACCTTTCTAGGAGCCATTGATTGGCCGATTTGAAATGACCACAATCAAAGAATCCCCTATTAGCAGACAGTGGACTAGGATGGACTGATCTAAGAACCAAGTGTCTATTCTTATCAGGGTTGATTCTGCCAACTCGTTGAGCTGCTGGAGTGCCCCAGGCGAGGAAGCACAGTCCATTACGTCTATATTCCAATGCAGCGGAAAGAACGCGTTCTGTAAAGGTTTCCCAGCCTTGCTTAGAATGTGAATTCGCCTCGTGAGCTCGAACGGTCAGACAAGCATTGAGCAAAAGGACACCTTGTGTACACCAGGGAATAAGCGAGCCCGAGTTGGGCACCCTGAAGTCATTGTAATCCTTTTGAATGCCCTTGTAAATGTTCTTGAGAGACGGAGGAGGCGGAGTAGGCGGATTCACAGAAAACGCAAGCCCATGCGCTTGGTTGTGATTATGATAGGGGTCCTGGCCAAGAATTACAACTTTAACATTATGCAAAGGAGTCAAACGCGACCATGAATAAATATCCTTCTCAGGGGGGAAGATCTTCTTTCCCTTGTCCTTTTCACTTTTCAAGAACCTCTTCAACGAAAGGAAGTAATCCTTCGTCAATTCTGGATAAAGAACTGACAACCACGATAAATCCAAAGTATCAATTTCCAACTGTAATAATTCCCTTTGTTCAGGAGTCAGGGACGCGACCCATTTCTCCTTATCAAAGTTGTTCACAGCGCGTTGAACAGCATTTCCAGAATCAGTCTTCTGGGCCTTAGATGCATCTGGCTTGAAAAAAGCTGTAATGCTACTCCCGGCCTTACGCTTTGGAACAGTCATTACGCTAAAGTACAGTAGTTTGGTCAAACGCGTCGTGAAAAAATAGGTTAGGTTATCTTCATGCGCGTGACATCAATTTACGCGCCATAAACGCGCCTATCACGCGCGAATAACTCCCCTGAATTAAGTACAAGAATAAACGAACCATTTTATGGAGCCACTTTTTTCTTTTCCCGGAAAAAGAAGGAAATGGTATTGTTTCTCTCTGCCGAAGCGTATCTAATGCTCAACCTTCGGCAAATCCGATCCAGAGAGCTCTTACGACTGACGGATGATCTAATGCTTACCCTAGAAACCGCTTCTGGGTTAAGTTTGCAGGGGCCAGCCCCCTGCACCCCCGTGGCTCTGCGAGGTTCCAACGAATAGAAAGAAAAAACCACTACCCATAACCTCGAGCGAAGCGAGCCCAGGGGGTCTGGGGGCTAGCCCCCAGAAAACACTATTCTGGGTTAGGTTTTGCAGGGGGCCTGCCCCCTGCACCCCCGTGGCTCTGCGAGGCTCCCACGAATAGAAGATAGAGAACATTACCCATAATATCGTGAGAAGCAAGCCCAGGGGGTTTGCGGGCACGCCCCAGAAACTATTTCTGGGTTCGATTTGCAGGGAGCCACCAGTACCCCCGTGGCTCTGCGAGGCTTCGACAACTAGACAGAAACGATCACTACCCATAACCTCGCGAAGCGAGCCCTGGGGGTCTGGGGGCGTGCCCCCAGAAAATACAGTCCTCAGATAAGACTTGCAGGGGGCTATCCCCTGAATCCCCTGCGGCACTGCGAGGCATCAACGAATAGAAAGTATGGAATACTGCCTATTTTCTCGAGCGAAGCAAGCTCTGGGTGTCTGGAGGCGTGCCCCCAGAAAACACTGTTCTAAGTTATGATTTGTACGGACCATGACTCTGCTAGGCTTCAACAAATAGGAAGTGTAGAATACTACCCATAACCTCGAGCGAAGCAAGCCCGTGGGTCTGGGGGGCATGCCCCCAGATTCGGTAATAGGCGGTGTGTGCGGCGTAAAAAAATTTTAGCCGTGCACAGCCAAGCTTTGGGGGCCCTTCCGGAAGAAGAAATTTTCCCTAACCCAACGGTAATTAACTCAACGGTTTGACTGTGAGTCATGAACCGGGAATTGCTGGTCCGAAGGATATATAAGGGACGCATTTCCCTGTATTTCAGGTTCAGAATAGTAAAACCAGAGCAAAAAAATGAAAGGGGTTGAGAATAGCGACCGCGAATCTGATACTAAAGGTACAGACGCTGAAGAAGAAGAAATCTTGGTATGTTTGAAATGCTACACAAGGTATTCTTTAGCCAAAGGAACAACACAACGGGTGCCCACTGTGGCTGAGATAATACCGTTGGAACTTGAACAAGGTTAATACCTGCGAAAGAATGTGTTTGTTCTATTTGGTTCATTACTAACCATACTCGCACGAGTGCACCTCGTACCTGTATGCTTACCACAACCTTACTAGATTGAACCTGGGGCAAGCCTCAGATCCCCTATGTCCGTTTTGTGGAAATTGGGGTGAGAAGGCTTCTTTGAGTCATCCATCTGCCAGTTTCTGGAAGAAGATCAGCAGGAACTTTCGTGGAACCAATGCCTCCACGATGTCTGTGGTTTGTTCTTTAGAAGAGGACTCAAGGCTTTTGTCAATCTAGTGCTTTTGCTTCTTTCCTAGGAAAAAAGAAAACTGCCATTTACGGATATTTTTGTTTTTCTAGCAAAGGAAGATATCTGGCGAAGATGGGTTGTGTGTGTATGCATCAGGTAGTTGGTGCTGTGTGCGCTAAATTATAGTTGAACTTGGGGTATAAGCAAACTCTGCTCAGAGTCTATTCCTTGTTTGAAAGTTTTGCGGCTAGTTTTACTGCTGTGAACACCATTGGAGGTATTCGAAATTTGTTTACGTTTGGTCTTCGGCTTGGTGGTCCCCAAGCTTATTGGATCACGTATATCGCGTCGTCCGTACTTGTGGTTATTACTGCCTTAGTGTTGGCGGAGGTGTGTTCTGCGCTACCGGCTGCTGGGTCTATTTATCTGTGGGCAGCGGCCAGTGGTGGAAAGCATTTTGGAAGATTCTTTGGCTTTTTGGTTGCCTTTTGGGCTACCACTGCTTGGACCAGTTTCATTGCTAGCAACAGTCAGAACATTTCTTATTACATTCTGTCTGAAATTGCAGTGTTCAACTTGGATTTTTCAACCGACGTGAATGATGTTAAGTTCCGTGCAGTTCAGTGGATTGTGGCAGAAGCTGTATTGGCCATTTCTCTGATTATCAACTATATCCCTCCCACGTGGTATCGTTGGGTGTTTCGAATTGGAACGTTTATTGTCGTCTCAGACTTTGTCATCAACATTATTTGGCTTCCAATCGGTGTCAGTAACAGTTATGGCTTCCAATCCGCCAAGTTTGTTTTCACGGACTACGAAAACTACAGTGGCGGGTCTGATTCTTTAGCGTGGATCTTGTGTCTATTTGCTACTGGTGGGATTCAGGTCGGGTTTGACGCTAGTGGACATGTTGCTGAGGAAACCAAACATGCTAGCACTGTAGCTGCAAGAGGTATTCTAACATCTTGTATTGCGTGTATTTTGGTCGGTCTGGCATGCGTATTCCTCTTCCTTTTCTGCACCCCAGACCTGGATATCTTGTTCTCACTGGACGCCCCCCAACCAATGGTCCAATTCTATGCTTTGGCTCTTGGACAACGGGCTCATGTCGCCATGACCGTCATCACAGTGTTGGCTGCCTTTTCTGCCTCGTGTGTTTCAATTGTCGCCGCTTCTAGATTGATCTATGCTATCGCAAGAGATGGTGTTTTGCCCTTCTCTGGTTGGATTGGGCGGCTCGACCCTAAAACCAAACAACCGGCTAACTCCATCACCTTCCTAGGAATCGTGGCGGCAATACTGCTTTGTTCTATTCTACCCAGCTCCTTGGCTTTTCAAAGTTTGGTATCTGCCGCAGGCGTCCCAACAATCGCCTCCTGGGGTCTCATTTCCTTTGGTCTCTGCTTCTTTACTAAAAAGCTCAAGCCCAAGTACTCCCTCGGAGTCTTTTCCAAACCATTCCAGTTCATCTCTTTCCTCTGGAACACCTTCCTCACAGCAATCCTCCTCTGTCCGCAGGAATTCCCTGTCACCAGCCAAAACCTCAACTATTCACCGATAATCCTTGGCATTGTATCGCTCTTTGCTGTAATTGCCTACTTTGTCATCTCCGAGGACCGTTGGTTCAAAATCTCAAAACACATTCCTGAACATCTAGCTGAAGGAAGATAACCTCTGTACATAGTCAATCGTTAAACCTTTACCATAAACAGCTTCTCTGAAAGCCCCAAAAGTTCTTACTGGGGCACGCCCCCCGAACCCCAGAGCTCGCTTCGCTCGAGATTATGGGTAGTATTACCGACATCATATTCGTTGAAGTCTTGCAGAACCACGGCCCCCTGCAAATCCTAACTTAGAATTTTGTTTTCTGGGGGCCAGCCCCCAGACCCCCCTGGGCTCGCTTCGCGAGGTTATGGGTAGTGTTCGTTTCTTTCTATTCGTCGAAGCCTCGCAGAGCCACACCCTGCAATCCTAACTCAGAAATAGTTTCTGGGTGCGTGTCCGCAGACACCCTGGGCTCGCTTCGCTCGAGGTTATGGGCAGTATTCCACACTTTCTATTCGTCGAAGCTTCGCAGAGCTACGGGAGTGCAGGGGGCCAGCCTCCTGCAAATCCTATCCCACAAAGCTATTTTGAACCCAGAAGTTTCTAGGACCTCTCCCCGAGATCGGTTTATGAGGTTATGGGTACGAGCAGAATAAGTGTCCTGTGCTGTAAATGGAAGATACCACGGCTGTCAATCATCTGAAGATTGATAAATGTCTTGCCTTAAATCCATTGACTGGCTTATCGAGGGAATCAGCAAAGCCAGAGCAAGAGTCCTGTATTGTATGCATTTTAGAGAGAAACCTTGGAGACTAGTTGGGAGATATATGATTCATTCGGCAGTATTACTGAAGTAAGGCAAGAAACTGTTTAGCTCAAAGAGTGAACTAGACCAAGTACTGTGGAACCCAGCCCAAACTGCAAAAAAATGGGAGTTACATCATCTTTTCGCACGGTAACACTCGGTTCCAAACCTCCTAAGCAGAGCCACCGATCTGGGCTAGCCCAGAAAATACCAGCCGACACACCTGACTGTATCATTCCTTCCCGTGAGCTGATAACAGTTGGATCGAAACCTCCGCGAAGCGGAGCCACGGGGTCTGGGGCTGGCCCCAGAAAATGCTTCCCAAACTGGTGCAGAGCTAGCCCCTGCAAGTCTTAATTTGGCATCTCTGGTGCCAGAAAAGGTTTAAAATCCCCAGCGATCTGAAATGTCGATTCCTTCACGAGGTCCTGTTTGTTTTCGGAACGCTTCAATTCGTTCAAGTGCTTTTGGACGAAATTCCAAGGCCTTTGTACCGGCTTCGGAGGTTTTTAGTTTGTCCACAACGCCCTCGGCACGTTGGACGTCGTCCTGTTTCAAGTAGATGTCCAGCTGGCCAATGAGACAGTTAATGTCTCCAACCTCAGCGCCCAATTTAAACCACTCCAATGCAAGCTTTTGGTCGTTAAAATAGTTGAGATACAGGAATCCCAGGGGTGCAAACGCCTCCTTCAAACCATGGGCTGCAGCACGTTCAAAGTGATATCTGACTGCGAGCTTGTCAGGTTCCAGCATTTGTCCGAGGTAATAATGGCAGTCCATGACCTGTTTTGGGTCCTCGGCAACGTCTACAGCACGCTCAAATGCAGGTCTAGCACGTGTAATTGCCTTGTTCATGAAATTGATCAGTCCAATGTTTCGCAAACATTCAACCAATACAGCGTTATCGTCCATTTTGTGGTCAACTGCCAACTGATAAAATTTGATGGCCTTCTCGCTGTATCCAGCCTTATAGGCCAAATCCCCGGATATTTTGAATGCCAAAGCATGCCCTCTGTCCATCAATTGGGTCAAGAGATAGTCGGCATGCGTTGTGTCCTCCTTCGGACTGTCCTTGTCTGCCAACACTCGTCCAGCCAACAAAGCAATAGCAGAGTTATGGCCCATCTCTGCAGCTCGCTCAACTAGATTGTTCTCTACAGTTGCCAGGGTCTTATCTATCCGTCCAGTGCGCTTACGCATCGTCTCCAGAATGCGCTTAAAGGTCATGACATTGTCGGCCGACACTGTGTCTGGCAACTTCACGCTATCCACTGTCCGACATGCCTCAAGGGTGGCAGCAACATCTTTATACGACAGAGGAACCTTGAATTCAAATAAATACCGCCTCAGCTCCGCCTTCGGCACCAAATTTGTCAATACCTTCCTGCTAGACATAATTTTCCACCATCCTCCTTCCCCACCACACTCTACTCCCAACTAAATATATACCCCACCTCATGCATACATGCACCACTCAACAGTAAGTCTATAGCCTGTCTAATAATCCCCCGTTATCGTTCAATTTCTTGTAATCGGTAAGAGGTATGCAATTTTTTTTCGTTCAGTTTTTCTATTCATTGAAGCCTCGCAGAAGCACGGGGTGCAGGGGGTTGAACCCCCAATACTTTCCCAGAAGCTTATTCCTGAAGGCACACGTCAGACTACCTGGGCTCCCTTCGCTCAAAAGTATGAGTAACGCTCATTTTTTTTTTTTTTTTTTTTTTTTTTTTTTTTTTTTTTTTTTTTTTTTTTTTTTTTTTTTTTTTTTTTTTATTTTTTTATTTATTTATTTATTTTTTTTTTTTTGTCAGTTTATTATAGGTCGCCGGGGCACCCACTCGGGGTTAAACCCGGATAAGTTTCGCAGAGCAAGCTCGATTCTGTGTTCTACTTGATAACTATATTTCTTTGGTTTTGTCGATTGTTCGTGCCCTATCGTTCATTTTTTTCTTTATTTGTTGAAGCCCCGCAGAGCCACGGGGGTGTAGGGGGCTGGCCCCTGCAAACCTAGCCCAGAAGTAGTGTTTTCTGGGGGCACGTCCCCAGACCCTCTGGGCCCATTTCGCTCTCGAGACTATGGGCAGTGTTTTCACTTTCTATTCGTTGAAGCCTCGCAGAGCCACGGGGGTGCAGGGGGCTGGCCCCCTGCAATCCTAAGTGTCCTGGAGTAGCCGAAGTTACAGTGACCTAGGTTTTAACTTTTCATAAAGCCCAGACCTTTAATTTTAGAGAGGGCCAACGACGTTTTAAAACAGAATATAGAAGAGGACAACCGTACTAGAGACTTTTCAATGAACAGAAGGAATGGTGCGGGCTTAAAGGAGCTTTCGTTACAAAATTCGGAGTCCGAAAATTTTCCGCTGATAGAGTTTTATAACGCGTTAGTTCTAAGGTGTTAAGGTCTATCAGTCTTAATTTTACGTCTAACTCGAAGTTGTCCCGTGTAGATTATGATATCGCTCTCAGGCCATTGATGATGCCAGAGTCTTTGTAATCGTGAGCAATTACTGAGACACCCAGTGCGCAAATGGAGCAAACTATAACTCAATGAGATCGAATTCTCCTATGAAGATATCATGCAGGCTGCTGGGGTTCATGTTCTATAGGCATCTAGGGCGACACAAGGTGAGTAGCGCTATTTCACTATTTTATCTACCGTGGTGCTGAAAGAGCAGCTAGTTCAATTGATTAAACCAACTTAAATGCACAACGTGCAACTGCTTAACCTGTTCTGCCATGACTGCGTCCCATAACCTCCCGTCGAGCAGAGCATCGCTTTTGCTCTTTTTCTAGAATAAATTAACAAATAAAAATCGTTTTTGCCCCATTTGCACGTGGTTCACAGCCGTATGTTGGCCTGGTTTTTCTCAGAAACAGACCAAACAGTGGCTCTGCGAGCAGATCAACAAAAATACCATTGAAAACCCTATGGCCCAATCGGTTTTCCTTTTTAATGCTTTTATTGACTTGCTCTTTTCCAGAAAAGAACCAAAATCGGTGTAGCTGCAAGGCTCTAGTGAACAGGAGCAGCCTTCTGCTGAGCTGAAAAACGCTTTTTGCTTCTTTTTCTGGAAAGAGAAGAAAGCTATCGCCCCAATTGGTCATTTTTTTATTGCTTTTATTGACTTGTTTTGCGAGACTCCGACGAACGGGAACGTCTTCCGCGGAGCGGAACAATGCTTTTTACTTCTTTTTCTGGAAAAAGAAGAACTGCGGCTACGTTTATAGCTTAGACTTATACTGCTAGTCTTATAAGATCCTTCTCTAGGGTTAGGGTTATTACATAAGCAGGGGTAGTTTCGGAGAGCGAAGGGAGAGAGACTATTGGACCAGACGAGCAGGTTGGCTATATTTGATGAGACCGAGTGACTTTTCGCATGTTGTGATAGGAGGAGGGGTTGTTGGGTTGGCTGTTGCTGCCAGATTGTCTAGGAGGGCAGCGAATTCGGTGCTGTTGTTGGAGAGGCATGTTGATCTGGGGACAGAGACGAGTTCTCGAAACTCGGAGGTGATTCATGCGGGCATATACTATCCGCCAGAGTCGTTGCGGACGAAGCTGTGCATTCGAGGCAAAGAGATGATTTACGAGGCTGGGCGGAAATATGGCGTTGAATTGCAGAACTGCGGTAAGTGGGTTGTTGCACAGACAGATAGAGAGGCCGAGCATTTGAACAAGCTGTATGAACGGAGCAGGATTACAGGTGTTCCTTTGGAATGGATCAATCCTGAGAAGGCAAAGTCAATTGAGCCGGCTGTGATTGCGCGCAAGGCGATTCTGAACTCGCCAACCACGGGCATCATTTCGGCGCATTCGCTCATGAAGCTGTACGAGGCTGAGATGGAGAATAACGGAGCTGAAGTTGCCCTGGGCACCTCTGTGGACAAGATTGAATATGAAGGTGATTCTGAGGGTGGATACATCGTGCATTGTGATAGCGGGGGTGAGAAAACCGACATCAAAGCCGATAGAGTCGTCAACTCTGCAGGGCATGGTGCGGTGGCGATCAGCAATAGCCTCCTACCACCTGAGCGGCAATTGAAGGCGTATTTTGCGAAAGGCAATTACTTTTCGTATAATGCGTCCCGCCCAAAGGTCAGCCGACTCATTTACCCCTGTCCCTCGGACCATGCGTCGTTGGGGACGCATCTCACCCTGGACCTCGGAGGAAAGATAAAGTTCGGGCCCGATCTCGAATGGGTGGAGAACGCGGAAGATGTGCAGGTGAACGGGAGGAACCTCGAACCAGCGATCAAGGAAATCAACAGATATCTGGAAGGTGTCGACCCGTCTGCATTGACCCCGGACTATGCAGGCATCCGACCGAAAATCCGCGGCGACGGAGCACAGTTCCAGGACTTTGTCATCCGCGAAGAACACGGCTTCCCAGGTTTCATCAACCTCCTCAACATCGAAAGCCCCGGCCTCACCGCAAGCATGGCTATTGCAGAAGAAGTAGACTCCCTCGCTAACTAATCAGCCACCTTTCCTGAGAACACGTTCTACACTTTAACTGCTCCGCTGTGTAAATGGTTTGGGCCCTAACATAATCTTCCGTGAAGTAGAAAAACACATATTCAACTCCTTTTATTCTATTTTGGGGGCCAGCCCCCAAACCCCCGTGGTTCCGCTTCGCGGAAAGTTTGGGTCCAAATACACTCTTATGCGAAGTAGACAGATATCAGTGGTTCAACTTCGCTGATAATTTTGGCCGAATATAATATTGTGTGAAGTAAGTAAATTGGTGTCTAGTCAACTACCGTACCTTTTATTTAATTAGCTGGCGCGGGCTGCTGTCGTCGGATTCTCGTCTTTTCCAGAAAAGAAACGGGTTTTAGCTCTGATAGGCTCAGACGAACAGGAACGGCCTTCCACGACGCAGAACACCTATTTTTGTTCCTTTTACCAGAAAGAAAGAAACCCACTATCCAAATTGATTAATTTAGGTTCCGGTAGACTTGTTCTTTCCCAGAAAAGAACCAAAAGCGTTAGCTCTGCGAGGCTCCGACGATCACCAGCAGTATCTCACAACGCGGAATCACGCTTTTGCTTCTTTTTCTGGAAAAAGAAGGAATGTAACACCCCAGTGGTTTCAAATTAGTCCCTTGGGTCTGGTTCTTTTCCTGAAAAGAACCAAAAGCGTTAGCTCTGCGAGGTTTCTTCTTTTCCAGAAAAGAATCAAAAGCGCTAGTCCTTCTTCGCAGAAGGTCTCTCTAAACCCAAAACTCGGAAAAGCCGACACAGGGGGCCTGGGGGAGTGCCACCTGAAAACTTCGACAACCACCAGCAGAATACAGCGAAGCGGAACAACGTTCTTTGCTTCTTTTCTAGAAAACCAACTGTTTGCAGGCTAGACGAAGTTGGACTCGTGTTGTTTTCCGGAAATGAGCCTAAAACGTTGGCGTTGCGAGACTCAGAGGAACAAGAGCAGATTTCGGCGAAGCGGAATAACGTTTTCTGCTTCTTTTGCCGGAAGAGGAAAAGTATCCTGAAACCAATGGCCTGTAGAGTAAAGAGTGAGACCTACCACGATTAAAGCTCAAGCTCTGATTGGGACAAACGATCTAGATACATGCATTCAAATAGCGTTTATCCATGTATCCTCTGATTCGTCCGGAACTTGCACCGTCTTTGTACCCATGCATGCTGCAGCTACTTAGTCTAGTTTGCAATCGCTGTGATAACTGTTTTACCTTGTTGATTTGTTTGTATTAGCACTTTACCTCGTTATTATCGATATGTATTGTTTATAATTGCAGAAAAATCATAATTGAAGAAGAAAAAAAAAAAAAAAAAAAAAGGACTAGATGATGTCTCCAGAGACGCAGAGACGACCTACGTCATGCACCACTGCAACGGTATTTTCGT
>JAJMDO010000073.1:0-36477 GCA_030573635.1 Blastobotrys ciferrii | reverse complement strand
TTAAAATTTCTAGTTCTTACAACATGATTTAGTTTCAAGACGACAGAGGCACGACGAGTCGATGGGGAAGTCAGCAGCGGCCTGGACAACTCTCAGTTGTTTTTCAATGATGTTGGCCTCAGCGGTGCGGCCTAGGCGAACCATACATTCATGGTAACCATGGAGTGCCCAGACGTTGTTGGGGTGCTGGTGAGCACGGGTGATTCCGGGCTGGAGGCCTAGGTCTTCTGCATACAACGTTGCAGCTTCCTCGGCGTGATTTTGTTCGAGTAGCAGGGCGGCAAGAGAATGGCGAGTGGGCAGCATCCATCCCCAGGGCTCGGTATAATGGAGGTTGTCGTCGTGGTGGACAGCTAGGCGGAGGCTTTCAAAGGCTTTTTTGTAGTTGCCCTTGCGATATTCAATTTCTCCGTCGAGCATTGCACGTGCAACCTTTAGAACGTCGACAATTCTGTTGGGGAAATCGAGACGGGTTGGTGGAACGCGGTCTGCGGCCTGCAGAAAATTGGTCTTTTCTGTCTCTGCTTGAGTAACCTGTCCTGTGGCTGCATGTGCAATTGCTTTGCCGTAGTACGTCATGGCTACGGTTACGCAGTACAGGTCCTTGTCCTCTGGAATGGGCAGCTCCTTGAGCTTTTTCCACATGCCGAAACGAATGAGCACGTGTACACGAACGGCTAGAAAGAACTCCATCCAATTGGCCATTGGCGGAGAATCCAGTCGGAGGAGGTCCTCGGTGATGGTGCTCTCCATTCGATCACACGACTCAAGGGCTGTTTTTGAGAGTCCAGCTAGCATGGCGGCATAAATCAATGAATGGTAATCATGCAGACGATAGAACGAGTAAAAGTTCTTTCCGCCTACTTTGTGGAAGAATTTGTCGTCGACAAGCGTGGAGTTGATGTTTGTGTCCACTGAACGACGATATTCGCCCACCAGGACGTAGATGTGGCTGGGCATGTGATGGATGTGTCCAGAGTCAGGGACCAGTTGTCGGAGGTTGTCAGAAGCGACCAATGCGGCTTCCGGCGTTTCAGACATCTCCATTAAATGAATATAAAAATGCAAAACGCCCGGGTGTTTCATAGCGCCAGGCTCCTTCATTCCTCGTTCCAGAATATCCTTGATCTCAAACACGGGCGAGCTGAGAATTGGCTTACCACTTCCCGACTCGAACAGCTTTCGCACTGCAGTGTTCATCACCGCGTCCGCAGTAAGACTGATCAAATTCAAATCCTTCTCACCATTGAATTCCTGATAAATCTTTCTCATCGCCTCACCGTATGCATCATTCGACGCCTTGAAGTCGTCCTGGTGGAAACGTCGCTCAATGGCCTCAATGAGTCTCTTTTCCAACGGCTCCCTAGCCACTTTTTTTCCCTCTTCAATAGCCCTTTTGCCGCGCTCCACATTTGCTTTCAATTCCTTCGGATCAAAAGCCCACCACGACTTGTTGTAGTTGGGCCCAAGTGCATAGGCAATCCCCCAATAACCCATAGCAGCTTCTGGATCATGAGCAACCACCTGTTGAAAACACTTAGCAGCCTCTTCATGATTGAATCCATATGCCCAAGCTAGTCCACGATCAAACCATACCTGGGAATCCTCGCCCCTCGTTCGTATAGGCATGCTAACGTTCTTTCCCAGATCAAAGTACTCATCACTAGCAGCAATCTTCTCAATCCCAGTCATGTTTTGTCTATCTCTTTCCCACTCAATTGCACGGAAACTGCCCATATTTATATTTTGTCAGCTATCTCAAACCTCCCCTGACAAAAAGCGGGGTCAAACCCCGATTGCAAACTCCGACCGATGTCGCACCACCTCGGAAAAACTATCCGGATAAACCGAGCTTTTCAACCAAAATACGCCCAAACCCTTACCCTTTTGATGTAGAAATGTATGCTGGGAGCGTCACCCAGAGCCTGGGGTCGGATTTGCGGGTATCTTCTCTGGGGGCAAGCCCCCAGACCCCCCTGGGCTCGCTTCGCTCGAGGTTATGGGCAGTTTAAATCTTCCTATTCGTTGAGGCCTCGCAGAGCCACGGGGGGTGCAGGGGGCTGGCCCCCTGCAAATCCTAACCCAGAATTTGTTTTCTGGGGCGCCCCCCAGACCCCCTGGGCTCGCTTCGCTCGAGGCAATGGGTATGGTTCTTTCTTCCGATTCGTTGAAGCCTCGCAGAGCCACGGGGGTGCAGGGGGCGGCCCCCTGCAAATCCTAACCGAGGAGTTGTTTTCTGGGGGCACTCCCCCAGACCCCTGGGCTCGCTTCGCTCGAAGCTTTTGGGCATGCTTAAAAAAATCAGGTCAGTTTCTGCTTGCCTAGTTTCGGTAATGTATTAGTTTTCTGGGGAGTATGTTTTATTTCCCTTTTAGCAAAAGGATTTTAATGTGGTGACAAATTAACCCCATGGCCATTCACAGCAGTGAGTGAGTTATACATGCAAGTAGCATGTGTAAACTTCCGTTCGGCCAACATTCTTGACCCATGGCTGGATAAATGTGGTGCAGGAAGTAAGAGGCTTCCTTGCTTTGGTTTTATCAAGATTAGATGTAGAGTATACTGCCTTGATACCTTCTGTGTATCTAGACTTGTTGGGCATTATCCACACCGCACTCTAGACCTTATAATTTGTATCGTACGTACTACATATATAGCTGCCAAGCCTTACAAGGAGACCTTTCTGACTATGTTTCCAGTTGTATTTCTCTATTATCACGAAAATAGCAACGTACGGCTACATTCACCGACATGTGTGTTTTGCACTAGTTATTTCTAGAAGCATTCTCATCCAGAAGAGTAATCACTGCAACGCATTGCTTCGGAACTCTATAGTTTTTTGCAAATTATTTCCATCCCCTAATTTCACCTATTCGTTGAAGTGAGCTTGCAGTACATCGGACAGTTGAAAAAACGTTTAAAACTGATTGAAAGAATTCTACGTACATTGTATCCACTGTACCTAGATATCGATAGTGGTAGCAGGTCTCTATTATAAGTGTTCTCTTCCGAGAAATAGACAGGGTCCCATGTACCCTCGCAGAGCTAATGTTTTTGGTTCCTTTTTAAAAAGAACAAAGCCCATTGTAATAGTTTTTTCTGGGGGCACGCCCCCATACCCCCTGGGCTCGCTTCGCTCGAGGTTTGGGTTCAAGTCCCATGTAGCTTCGCAGAGCTAATGTTTTTGGTCCTTCTTTTTAAAACCAAAGCTCATTGTAGTAGTTTTTGCAGGAGGCCAACCCCCCTGCACCCCCTGGCTCTGCGAGGCTTCTTCGAGTAGAAAGATAGATCACTACCCATAGCTTCGAGCGAAGCGAGCCCAGGAGGTCTGGGGGCATGCCCCCAGAAAACCACGTGCCCCAAAGCCATTATTCCTAGAAAATAAGCCAAAGCACCATCTATTACATGGAAATCCAATCATCCAGCGCAAGGGGTCTGGGGGGTTAATTTTACGCCGCATGTTATGCGGCTTTGTTTCGGATTGGAAGAAGCCGAGGAGCGGTAGAAGAAGCGGAGGGGCGGTCGGAGCGAACAAGGCCGAGCGGAGAATATAAAAAGGCGGGCAGGGGCCGCAGACGCGGGGACAGAAACATATATATATAGAGAATGTTGACTGCGCCAAACGAAAGTACGGGTGTGAGCGAGCTGTTTTCGTTGAAGGGCAAAGTGGCTCTGGTTACGGGAGGAATTCGAGGAATTGGGCTTCAAGCCGCACGGGGGCTGGCCGAAGCCGGCGCCGATATCGCAGTTACGTATTCGTCGTCTTCGCCGGACGACGTTGCGAAGGGCACAGCCACTATCAAAGGTGGCTCCGACGTGGCTGTGCGAGCCTACAAGCTTGACGTTTCGTCGAAGGAGGATATAGACGCTGTGCACGACCAGGTCGTGGCAGACTTTGGGCGACTGGACACAGTCGTGATCAACGCGGGCATCTGCTACCACATCCCCGCAGAGGAGTACCCCGAGGACAAGTACAGAAAGCAATTGCAGGTGAACCTGGACGGTGCGTTTTTCTGCGCACAGGCGGCTCATCGGGTGTTTAAGCAACAGCAGGACGCAGGTAAGCTTCGTCAGGGGTCGATTGTGATTACTGCGTCCATTTCGGCCATCATTGTGAACACACCCCAACGACAGGCCCCCTACAACGCGTCCAAGGCGGGCGTGGTGCAGCTCGCAAAGTGCCTCGCATACGAATGGACAGACGTGTGCAAAGTCAATTGCATCTCTCCCGGATATATCTCGACGGAAATGATCGAAACCGACAACAATGGATGGGCCGATGAATGGCTGCGCCGCATCCCCGCAGGCCGCACCTGCTCCACGCACGAACTCCGCGGAGCCTATGTCTTCCTCGCATCCGACGCCTCCTCATACATGACTGGCTCCGACCTCATCATAGACGGCGGCTACAGCTTGATGTAATTTATAGACCCATTATATCAGCCTGACTGTACACATTTCTTGGGGCCATACCCAGACCCCGCACATGCAAAGTTCTGTTATCACTAATGGGCTTATTTCTTGGGGGCACGCCCCCAAACCCCCGTGGTTCCGCTTCGCGGAAGGTTTGATGCCAGGGAATATTTCTGAAGCACATCATTATGTCAAAAACGCAGGGCTCTAGAGAGAGAGAGCGTGAACTATAGTAGTCTACACTAAGTGTGTATCTCTTGGGGGTCACTAGTGGTGTAACAATAATATAGATTCACGATTTGAATCAGAACAACGCTTTTAGATTCGTTTCTGGTAAACGAAGAGACTTCTTGTGGGGTGGGAGTGTATACAATGCTCCTCTGTAAGTCCTGTCTACACAACTGGGCCAGTTTCTTGAGGGTACGCCCCCATGGTTCCGCTTCGCGAAATGTTCGGGAATCCACAGTTTTTTTTTTTTAAACAACTAGCTAGCGTACTCTATATCGTTGGTACGTTCCTGGAGACATGTCTCCAGACCCCCTGGATCGTCTTCGCCAAAATATGGGTAGAATGAAGTTCCTGCAAAGAGCAAAACGTTCTGATAAAAAATACAGTTAAACTAGCTTTTACTGTCGTTGATAGAGTTCTGGGGACACGCGCTCAGACACCTGAGTCGACCTCGCTTTGGTTCAATATGATATTCACTTCTCGAAAAGAAGCAAAAGCTCCATATCTGGTTTCTCACTCTATTCGAGGGAGCCTCGCAGAGCCACCGGGGTCTGGGGGCTGGCCCCCAGGAAAAAACAAAAAAACGAAGAGTAAACCGTAGTGCAAAGCAGGACAGACACTTTTTGCTCTTTTTTGTGAGGGTTTTAATGGAAACCGTTCTATGTATCTTGCCGTATTTTCCTGCTTCGTTTTTTGGGGGCGGACGTGTGCGATATGCGGCTGATGGGGTTTTTGCTTATGTATCGAGGGGGGTGGGAAGAAATATAAATAGGGACGGTTCCCCCGACTTTAGACGCCACTGGAAGATTGTCTTTCTTTCAGTAAAAGCAAGAGCCATTATTGTGCACACACACTCACCGCCGTCTTCGGACATCCAAACAAGTGTACGCTGTATAATAACTGGCCTTCAACTTACTGACAGGCACCAGTTTTCTAGTCACCTAACCAACTATCATCTCTCAAGCCACCAGTTGTACAGACACCACCGGGCTTCTGACCCTCATCCAAGTGCTCCTCTACAACAGGCTTTCTTACATCCCCTCCACAGGCATCTGCTCGAGCCACAGTCCTTCAAACAAAGAGCTCTGCTTCGCAGTAAAATCTGGCCTGGAACTTGCAGAGGGCTACCCCCTTAACTCTGCGAGGCTTCATCGAATAAATAACCGATTGCTTCGCTCCGTGGGTTGCCACCAAAAACCAGTCGTGGGTTAGGCCAGCCCCCTGCACCCCCGTGGCTCTGCGGGGCTTCAACGAATAGAAAGTATAGAACACTACCCATAATATCGAGCGAAGCGAGCCCTCGGGGTCTGGGGGCGTGCCCCCAGAAACCACTCCTGGGTTAGGTTATGCAGGGGGCCAGCCCCCTGCACCCCCGTGGCTCTGCGAGGCTTCAACGAATAGAAAGTATTGAACACTGCCCATAATATCGAGCGAAGCGAGCCCTGGGGTCTGGGGGCGTGCCCCCAGAAAACTCCCGGGGGTCATGGGGGGGTTGATAGTTTAAGCGGTGTTCTATCGGGCCGGTTGGGAGGAAGGGGGATTTCTGGTCTGGGGGAAAATTTCAGTTGATTTTTTTTTTTTTATCAACGGAGATAGAGGATGTCGGGAGACGATAGGCGGAACATAGTGGGAATTGAGTCTGATCGGGTCACTAACGTGAGTATATGCGACTGGAGAGATGGGAGCTGAGCTGACGGGTGTGGGTAGGTGAAATCGAACGACTTTCCGGGGAGCTTCCCGGGGGAGGACCTTTCGTGGGACCTTGAACGGTTCAAGGAGCAGTTCGATGTGAAGATCTACCATCTGGCGGACCAGGGGACGTTGAACTTCGACATGATGGGCATCGACACGTCGCTGGCAAACGCCTTCCGGCGGATCATGATCTCGGAGATCCCGACGGTGGCATTCGAGTCGGTCGAGGTGTACAACAACACGTCCATCATCCAGGACGAGGTGCTGGCGCAGCGCATCGGGCTCGTGCCCATCAAGGTCGACCCGGACGTGCTCACATGGTACGATCCGAATGCGGAGCCGGTTGTCAACGAGGACGGAGTGCAGGAGTCGCTTCTCAACAACTTCAACTCACTCCGGTTCGTCCTCAACGTCACGTGCGAGCGCAACCCGGATGCACCCAAGGACTGCGAGGACCCCGCAGTGCTTTATAAGAACTCGAACGTGTATGCGCGGGACCTCAAGTTTGACCCGTACGGGGGTCAGGAGAATTGGGTCAACGTGGAACTGCTCAACCCGGACATTCTGCTCGCGAAGCTGCGGCCCAAGCAGACGATCAAGATTGTAGCCTACGCCGTCCTCGGTATTGGTGCAGACCATGCCAAGTTCTCTCCGGTGGCCACAGCCTCATACCGGCTGCTGCCGACGATCGACATCATCGGTGATGAGCCGATTGTGGGAGAACAGGCCAAACGGTTCCAGAAGTGCTTCCCGCCGGGGGTGATTGGGATCGATTCGAATGGTGCGGCGTTTGTGAAGGATGCGCGCAAGGACACTGTGTCGCGCGAGGTGCTGCGGTACGACGAGTTCAAGGGCCGGGTCAAGCTCGGCCGGAAACGCGACCACTTCATCTTCAACATCGAGACCACTGGCGCCATGCAGCCGGACGAAATCTTCGTCAAGAGCATCCAGGAGCTCCGCTGTAAGGCCCGCAACCTCCTGTCATACGACCTCAGCTGATGTACATATCCCCCTCTAATGTAAAGTATTATTAATTCGTTAAAAAGATCCCAAAAACATTGCTCTGCTACTCGTTGGTCTGGTTCTGTTCCTTTAAAAAAAGAACCAAAAACATTAGCCCTGCGAGGCTACTGTTTGTTGGCCTCGTTTAGCTACTCGTTGGTCCGGTTTTGTTCTTAAAAAAAGAACCAAAAACATTAGCTTTGAGAGGCTAGTGTTCGTTGGCCTCGTTTAACTACTCGTTGGTCTGGTTTTGTTCTTTTTAAAAAAAAAAAAGAACCAAAAACATTAGCTCTGCGATGCTGCTGCTCGTTGAATTCTATCATATCTAGATCGACACATATGCATTATAATTAATTAAATTATAATATAATTAAATTTACAGCTCGCGATCTATATACGTACTCGGGTGTATACGTATACGTATAGTCTTGCAAACTTAATATATATATATATATAAGGCCAGGGCCGGTGCATGTTTAAATATATATATACGTACGGTACCGGTACGTACTTTTGAAACAGAATTACTCAAACAGAATTGCTGACATACTGGCGCTATACAGGTGGCATACCAGTAGCATACATGCATGGATCGATTCATGAATGTATGTTGTATGCATATACTTAGCTTGCATGCCTCCTGTATGCCACAGATTTTTGGATGCATACACGGGGCCGGGTACACATGCTTTGCGCAAGTATTATACATGTGCCATACTTGTATGGAACAACATGACGTATGCATGCTGGGTCTATCCAAGAGCTATACTTGCTGGTCACATGTATGGTATATTATGTATACAGCTCTAGTCAATCAGTGTCACCTAAATCCTGGATGCACGCAGTATGCATACAAGTCTAATCAATCAGATTCACTATATGGATTTTGGTGGGTACAAGGCTCATTCCTGTATATAATTTGGATGCAACAAACATTTGTATGGGTACATGCCTATGCATGTATAGCGATTGTTGGCATCCAACTTTTGTACGAACTCAGGGCCTCTGCATGTATGACATTTGGTCGTAACACGTATGAGTTTGTGTAACATTCCTGTAGCATACTTGAACAGCTCGCGTATGCTAGAACCCAACTAATGTGCGAGTTTGAGTATACCATTTACGTATAAGTGTACCTTTCGTGTATTATTGATTGAGCTCGCCTAGTCCATGAGTTGTGTTTAAGTCACTAGTATCAGAGATACACTTCTACTTATCTTTGGTTTGGGCTCGTCTGCTATATATTTCGATTCTTATTAAACTGTATTGCGTAGCTGTAAAGTTTCCCTATTTCCATTTGATTGATGATAAAAATTACCTTTTATTCTACCAAATATACTAGTGTATTCTAGGCCTCCCTTTCTTAATTCCATTCTGGTTTTCTTATCTCTGTTACTATAGTGCGATGGTTGAGCGTTGAGCGCGTTGTAGCCTTCGCATTTTCTTCCTCAATTTCTAAATCGCTCTGAACAGCATATGGTTCTTTAGGCTCTTTTCTCCTCGACATCCTTTATGCCCTTGTTTAATAAGCAAGAGCGCATGATTAAGGCCCTCGCTAAGTAGTTCTTCAACTAATTTGTGTCAGAGCGCAATTTGTATGGAGCTACTTTGTACTGTGTATATACAGTACGTTTATAATTGTATTGCTATCGAACTCGAGCCCGCCCGGCCGCGGATATACGCATGTATATAAATATTCCTGGTCTGTTGACAAGCTAAGTGTATACGTGTACATGTGGGTATACCCACGTGCACGTACAAACTAGCTAGAGCGGTATAAATTGGATATCCACTATAGCTACATGAAATATGTCAATAAGTTCTTCTCAAATTGTTATATACCATACTTCCCAACAGTTACAATCCATAGGGACCCCACAAATACGCATCTAGCTATGATGGATGGCTTCATGGTCATTTCAAGTACTAGTGTACATGGTATTCTCTATACAGGTTGCATGCAGACTACATACGACCATGCTGCTTGTTACATACATGTGACCAGCAAGTACTAGGCAAGAATGGCGCGGGTATGGATCTTGTATGCTCCTCACATGCATACAATTTCTTGCTGTATACATGGTGTATACAAGGATAGCGCATGGTCACATCAAAGAATCGTATGCATACAGGTGGCCTACATGTTCACTGCATGTATGCCTGTAATTCTGTTTGAGTAATTCTGTTTGAAATTACCCCTAATTTTTATAATATAATAGTTCATACAGCAGAAGTTTGGCGTACGCGTGCCGGGTGCAATTAAACCATATGCAAATTTGCCCATATAGATCTAGACCACGTCCATTAGTGAGAATTAATTCGTTTTTCCTTTAAATCTATATCTATACATGCACAGGGATTTACCAATTTTGATGCTTGTATATCCGCAAGCTTAAGGCTGGTCCCAGCAATACCAACTCACAAGTTCTATTCTCTGAGGCCACGCCATATCCCCTGGACTCGCCTCGCTCGAAAGTATGGGTACTGTTTCTTCTTTCTAGTCGTTGGAGTCTCGAAAAGCCATGGGGGTGCGATGGGCTGCCCCTGTCATGCTAACCCGGAAGCGAAATTCTGGGGAACCTCCCAGAAAATGCAGGATCGATATGCCTGGCCCGACCATGCAAATTGGTTATATTGAATATACTAACATTAATTATATACGGAGACACGTGCCCGATGCTCCGCGAAGCGGACCCTGGGGGTTTGGGGGCTTGCCCCCAAAAATACCCCTCCAATCGTTAGTAGATTTATCGGAGGGGATCTGATGGGTATGAGGCCTTGGCCGAGGAAAAGAGAGAATATAGTGCATGATAAATTAAGATTGATTAAATCTGCATAGATTTGATGTCATCGCTTACTTTGAACTGTGCGCCGGTTTTTGATTTGATTTCGTCGACTGAGACGCCTGGAGCAGTTTCTATGAGGGTCAGGCCGGAGTCGTGATCAACGTCAAACACTGCGAGGTCGGTAATGATTCTGGAGACGCATTTTTGGCCGGTTAGTGGGAATTCGCAGGTGTCTACGATCTTGGAGTTTCCTTTCTTGTCTGTATGTTCCATTGTGACGACAATCTTGGTGTTGTCTGGGTTGGCCACTAGGTCCATGGCCCCGCCCATGCCTTTGACTCTGCCGGGGAGCATCCAGTTGGCGATATCGCCGTGCTGAGAGACCTGCATGGCCCCCAGCATGGACATGTTGATGCGTCCCGAGCGGATCATGCCGAAGGACTCTTCAGAGCCGAACACAGCAGCTCCTTCCTTCAAGGTGATGGTCTCTTTCCCGGCATTGATGTAATCGGGGCTTTCCTCTCCCTTTTGAGGATACGGGCCTACGCCGAGCACACCGTTTTCAGACTGGAGTTGAACAGAGACGTTTTTATCCACAAACGCGGGTGCCAGGGTCGGGATTCCAATTCCAAGGTTGGCGTACATACCGTCCTTGAACTCCTGCGCAGCTCTCTTGATGATGCGTTCACGAGGACCTGCGTTGTGGACCTGTGACTCAATTTCCTCTGGTGTTTTGGCAAGAGTGACTCGCTCAAACTGCTTTTCTGCAGTGGACTTGATGACGCCAGTGACGTAGATCCCTGGCAGATGGACCTGATGTGGTGGAATCGAACCAACAGGAACGATTTCGTCTGCTTCGACAATTGTGCTTCTCGCTGCTCGACCCATCACGCTGTTAAAGTTGTTGATAGTAGCTTCAAAGACACAGTTACCCAACGCATCTGCCTTTGTAGCCTTGACTAAAGCAACATCTCCATGCAATGCTTTTTCGAGAAGATATTTCTTACCATCAATGATCTTGGTCTCTTTCGGTTCGGAATACTTTACCACGCTCTTGCCATCCTTTCCGAAGCGAATTGGCAGCTCCCCCGTCTCAACGACAGTTCCAACTGCAGACGGTGTGTAAAAGGCAGGAACACCAGCACCAGCAGCTCTGCATCGCTCGGCCAAAGTGCCCTGCGGGGTGAGCTCAATGTCTAGTTCTCCTGACAGGTAGAGCTTTTCCAAGTTTTTGTTCTCACCAATATATGAGACCATCAGCTTTGAAATCTGCCTACTTTCCAGCAGCACACCCAATCCTGCTCCATCAATCCCCGCATTGTTAGATGCCACTGTCAGATGGGTAATATCCGGCCTCGCCTTGATTCCCTTAATAAGCGTTCTTGGAATACCACACAGCCCAAAGCCACCCGCCAACACGGTGTCTCCTGTCTTCAGCTTGGACTTTGTGATTGCCTCATCAACATCTCCCAAGACCTTGTTAATTGTCCTTCGCTGACTGGTCGTGCAAAATCCTCTATACCGCCAGACAAGCCTCGAAAAGTTCCTATTCGATCCAAACATCTCTATGGTAACAGAGCTAAAAGCCTATCCAACGGCTTATTTATCATTTTTCAGCCTTCGGAACTTTGTCGGAGTGAAATGTGGGGCAAATTGCGGGGCACCACTCCAAATTTTGTGGGGCAGAAAATTCAAACCACTTTATCAACTCAGCTGATAGAACGTAGTCACGACATAATTGCATCGTCTATTCTTTAGTCGAATCAAAAGCGCCCGAAACACCCTATCCAGACCTTTGTTCGGGTTCACAACGGCCAATTATCCCCTCCGCGTTGTGTTCGGCAAGCCTTCGGAGACTCTTCGGATAACATCTAGCCCTCTTCCCGAACAATTATCTTGTATATAAAGCAGTATCTCGGTTAAGCGTTTCCTGAGGGCATTCTCCCGGACCCTCTGGGCTGGATTCCTAGGTAGTGTTCCACTCTTTCTCTCTGTTGAACTCGCAGAGTTACGAGTGTGCAGGGGCTGATCTCCCGCAATATTAACCTAGGACTAGTTTTCTGGGGGCACGCCCCCAGACCCCCTGGGCTCGCTTCGCGAGGTTATGGGTAGTGTTCGTTTCTTTCTATTCGTCGAAGCCTCGCAGAGCCACGGGGGTGCAGGGGGCTGGCCCCCTGCAAACCTAACCTAGAAGAAGTGTTTGGGCTCACTTCGCTCGAGGTTCTGGGTGATATTTTTGTTCTTTTCTATTCGGTGAAGCCTCGCAGAGCCATGGAGGTGCAGGGGGCTAGCTCCTTGCAATCCTAACCCTGGAATCTGGTTCGGACTAACATCGGAGGTTGTTCCGACCTCGGATTAATTCCCCAGGAACGGCTGTGTAGAACTGGCTTGAATTAATATTGGCATTTTAGAGTACAAGGTTATTTTCCGCTTTTACAAAGAAATGGGCCGGATTTGCCGAAGTATGGGCTCTGTTCCCTGTTTCGAGTAGTAGAAAAGACCTGTTTTGTTGCTGTTAAGGCTGACCGAATTGCTTTCTGGAGAGAAAGATGTATTTTTCCACCAAAACTGTAACCAGGGCGAAGTGCAACTAACGTTTTTGTTCCTGTACTGGAGAAGAAGGATATCCCCAGACTTGGAAGGCTGATATCAGTCATCTACAACTAATCAGCATAATACACTTGACAAAGCTCATTTCACGATTGTACGCCAATGCGTTCAGGCCAAACTGGAAAGGCCGCAAAGTTGTGGAGAAGGGACACTGATCTGGTCAGCAAGGCTTTGACCGAGGGGCATAACTCGTCAAAGGTCTACAGATCAATGATATCTTTGGAACCACAAGAATAGTGCGACATCGTTGAAGGTGCTTTATTCGGATATTCTGGATAATTTCCTCAGTTGTTTCGGCAGAAATGTGCTTCTTCTTATTCCAGTGTCCTGACGACTCTAACGGTGAGAACGCCATAAAAACAAAACGTAGCTTCTTATGGCAATATGTTTTCTGCTTCTTTTCTGGAAAAGATGAATATTATAAGGCAAGTTGGTTGCTATCGATATCAAAGTTACTGATTCTAACAGCGACTTTTAGGTGTGGTGGTTCTTCTCGGTGTATTAGAACGCCTGATTGTTTTGTGCGCCGTCAATTTCCACTTCCAGTCTCGTGGTTGTATATTCACTCATCTATTTGAAAGCATACGTCCACGTCGCCCAGAAGTATGCTGGAATTGTAATTGTATCAGAACTTGGAAGCACTGTCCTGTTATAAATTTGTTCAAGATGGGTGACGCGTTCTTCATCAGTTCCAGTGGCAGGTAGTCCCTTTTCTCGTAGAGATCTAATAAGGCCAGATTTATATAATTCGGAGCAATATGCGTAGAATATTTTCCGTTTGGACGATCTCATCTGGATCAACATTACCGCGAGCTCAGTGGCGTATCTATGGCGAGTTAATTCGATAAACTGAAATTCATCTGAAGCGAAGCCGATTAAATCGTTAACTGGTATCCGAATGAACGATCTCCTTGAAACTGGGCCTCTCCTGGACTGTAGTCGACAACGATCCGTTTGGAATATTACTCTATACGAGCAACGCATTTGCAATGTGGCTAACACTCAAGGGAGTACATTGAGGCCCTGTTGGTTAAGTTCATACGGTAACATTCTCAATCGTCGTTGTGCAAGCTGAAGATGGGTTTGAGCACCGCCAACTGTCCCATAGTTATAGTGTTTATTCTAGCCATAACTTTCTTCTTTTTCCAGAAAGAAGCAAAAAGCGTTGTTCTGCTTCGCGGAATACTGGGCCACCCAACCCTCGGCGAAGCCGACCCAGGGGGTCTGAGGGCGTGCCCCCAGGAGAAACCCACAGTTTATAGTGTTTATTCTAGTCGTAATTCTCTTCTTTTTCCAGAAAAAGAAGCAAAAAGCGTTGTTCCGCTTCGCGGAATACTGGACCACCCAACCCTCGGCGAAGCCGACCCAGGGGGTCTGGGTGCGTGCCCCCAGAAAATACCCATCGTTGCAGTGACAGGTGGTGTATATTAAACAAATAGATTTCTACTTTTTTTGGGGAGAGGCTTAGTTGTTGAGTTTGTCTCTAAGAGAGGAGAGGAACTGTTGGTACGCGGGGCTCTGGTCGGTGCGGTCTTCGATGAGGAATGTGGACGCCCACAGACGCAGGCTGGGGTCTCCGTCCTCCTTTACAATATACAGGCTCGGCCACGTGATCGAGTCGTTCTTTTCGCGCGTCTTACCAATGATGGCCCGGATACGTTGGTTCAGCGCAGTGTCCACCTCCGGTAGCTCGCATTTGCCCGACTTGAGCTGCTTCATGTCATCCACGCCAAACGCGTCCAGCAGCAGTTGCGGCACAGCGTCGCGCCCGACCCACAGGAACTGCGTCTGCCCGTCGTCAATCAGATACAGACCATATGAGGCAATGTTCTGACCAGTGAGGTTCAACTTGGGCGGCAAAACAATCTCCCCTGTCTCCTCATTCGGATACCCAGCATCGTCCGGCATGTCGTAGAGCGAGTAGAAGTCCGGATAGATGTACTTGATGAGATACTTGATGGGCATCGTGCTCAGAAGACAGAGTGCGGCCGATCGGAGATCTGACGGAATCTGTGCCGACTTGCGGAGCCCCACATGTTTGAGGAGTGCGTTGAATAACAGTGGGAGCATCCGTAGATTTGCACAGAATTGCAGTGGAGCAGATGCACCGACGTTGGTCGTCATCAGCTCCTTCTTGTATGTCTGCAACATGTCGGTCAATCGGGCCGTCAGCAGATCGTGCGCTTCTTGAATGCCCGACGAGAGCGCCTTTTCAACCGCCTTTTGTGTGTAGTAGGCCGTGATGGCTAGTTGGTCCGCTGATGCATACACGTCTTGCAGCTGACTGCTCGTGGGAATCGTGCACGTGATCACCCGGATGCGGCGCTCTCCGTCGCAAGTAGTGTGCAAAACAGCCGCCTGGAAGGATACCCAGGGCTTGTTGATGGTCTCGTCAATGGCCACTTCCACCACGTAGCTCTGGTCACGTGGGAAGGTTGGGAAGGAGCATAGATCGGAGGACCGGTTGAAGAAGTTACCGTAGAAGGCGTTCATGCGTAGACCGCTGCAGGAACGGACTCGGAGAACTGCCTCCATGCTGATTTCCTGCGACAGATGTTCACCAAACTCGTGGGCAAACTTGATTGCGTCTTCCTGACGGCTGGCGCTCCATCCTGGGTAGAAGTATGTCTGTCCACCGGTGTATCGTGGCAGATTGCTCAGAGACGCCACGTCCTGGTATTGTGACGAAAAGAGGAACATGTCTACAGTGACCTGAGACCGGTTGCATTCGACTGCAAAGCTCTTGTAGAAGGAGTTTGCCGTCTGCAACAACGCGCCCTCCTTTGAAGTGCCTAGAGCTTTTCTATCCTCTCGAGCTTCGAGTTTGGCAATGCCCACGGTGGGGAGACTGGCCGTGAGACAGATGATCTTGCCACCAATTGAGCTGATGAGCTTGTTGGCGGCTTTTAGAGCAGATCCAAGAGCATTGTTGGATGTCACGTTGTTTCCAAACATCTCGCCGAGGTTTCCAAGCAGGTTTTCGATTGACGAGCGTCGTTCCGTCAGATTCACGAGCAGTGTGTTGGGCAGAGGCAGGAATGGGTCCTCTAAATCGGACACAACGAGCATTGAGGGCTCTGGAGGAGGCTGGTCAGAGTCCTCCTCTGCGGGAAGAGGGATGGAGAAGAAATGAAGAGCCTGGTCGACACAAATAAAGGCAACTCGGGTTCTACCGTCCTTATTTGGAATTCTGTCCAGAGACTCGAGAATTGTTCTTGCCGCAGTGGCCAAAAGACCGCTCTGAACCGAATTCACGCTGCAATCGAGCACAAAGACATACACAGGAGGCTGTGGTGGCCGAACCATGTATTCAGGGGGTGCAATGAACTCTGTCACACCGTAATTGATCTCATTTCGCGAGAATCTATCCTGTCGTTGATTCTGAATAGGGTCCCAATCAAACTGAGCGGGAACCTCGTTGGTCAGACCACACATGTTGCATTTCCAGCGATGGGCCTGGTCCATAAACGTGACGTAGGGGTTAATGTAGCATCGACATCTGCGGCAACGGCAGATGACAGTGTCGCTGACTACTGGCACAGGTGCCGACTCGTTCAACAACGACACGTAGGGTCTTATGACGAGCGCAAACGGCAGCTTGCTCTTCTTGAGCAGAGAGCTACTCGTCGGCACGACGTTGAGCGTGGATCGGATGTAGTCGGACGACGCGTTGGCCTCCGGGTTCTGCGTGATCGACGCCTCGGGTGGAAGCACAATAGGTGGAGGAGGCAGATTCAGGTCTGTCACAGGTGGTGGAAGTGACTGCATCAGATCAATGTTATACAGCTGGTTCAAGGGCAGTTTTGACTGTAATTGTTGCTGGTACTGCGTCACAGGAGTTGCCCGGCTGCTCCCCCCGCCGCCGAGGTTCATTTGGCCAAACTGCTGTGCAGCACTGTCCATACCATATCCACCATATCCAGGAGCCACCGGCGCAGGAGGCACGGCAGCAGGTGTCTGGGGCCCAACACCCGGGGTAAACACACCACCCCCCTGGGCCCCCTCTACAGGTGGCTGCTGCTGGTATTCACCGGCCGCTGCAGGAGGCATTGGCCCGCCAGAACCATATGCTGCAGGTGGAACAGGTGCAGCTGCCGCGGGTGGTGCAGCATTGAAGTCGTACTGCTGCTGGGGATACACACGTCGCTTATGTCCATGATGCGCAGGCTGCTGCTGCTGCTGAGCAGCGTCCTGCTGCTGCTGATAAGGGTCAGGAAACCCCGGCTGTCCGTACTGAGCCATCTCAAATCGATTGCCAGTCTCTCAATGTGTTCAATATCGACAACCAGTGCTGTTCTAGTGGAGGTGTCAAAAAGAACACGTACGCGGTGCGTCCCTTCCTCCCAACCTCCCACCACCACTTAAACCCTAACCCACATACACTCTATATTATATACCCCACATTTCATACAATCAAACCAATTGTATATATATTTCTGGGGGCACGCCCCCAGACCCCCTGGGCTCGCTTCGCGAGGTTATGGGTAGTGTTCGTTTCTTTCTATTCGTCGAAGCCTCGCAGAGCCACGGGGGTGCAGGGGGCTAGCCCCCTGCAAATCGTATCGCAGACCTATTTTCTGGGGGCACGCCCCCAGACCCCTGGGCTCGCTTCGCGAGGTTATGGGTAGTGTTTGTTTCTTTCTATTTGTTGAAGCCTCGCAGAGCTAAAGGGGTGCAGGGGTTGGCCCCCTGCAAATCCTAACCCAGAACTGTTTTCTGTGGGCACGCCCCCAGACCCCCTGGGCTCGCTTCGCTCGAGGTTATGGGTAGTGTTTTTATCGTTCTATTCGTTGGAGCCTCGCAGAGCCACGGGGGTGCAGGGGGCTGGCCCCCTGCAAAACCCTAACCTAGGTGGGTTGGTGGGGTGGAAGGTAATTGGAAGGTATGGGGCTGAAGGGGATGATGACGTAAGCAAGGGTGGCGAAAAGAAGTATAAATAGGGGTCGATTCCCCGTGATTTTTCTTTCTTTCTTCACTGAGCAGGAATAGGCGCGCGTCTAGCTTCTCAGCGTTATCTAGGGTTATTTGTTGTACACACTCACTCTCCGCAGTCCTCGGACATCCATTCAAGTGTACGTTGTATAGTAAATAACCTCAGGTGTCATTAGATCTAGAGGCAAGCGCCGTTTCCTCATCTCACAAGCCACAACTACCGCTACCTCTTCTCCTTCTCGCTCTCTCTTCCAGGTGGCTCTCGGTAGTACTGGAATCTGCTATTATGCGCACTCACTCCCCACCGTCCCCGGACACCAGAACAAGTGTACCTCGTATAACATCAGATTCATGGATCTACTGTAAACCATCCATCTACACAAGCAACAGGAGTGGTTTTCTGGGGGCACGCCCCCAGACCCCCTGGGCTCGCTTCGCGAGGCTATGGGTAGTGTTCTATTCGTTGAAGCCTCGCAGAGCCACGGGGGTGCAGGGGCGGGCCCCCTGCAAATCGTAACCCAGAACTGTTTTCGGGAGCACGCCCCCAGACCCCCTGGGCTCGCTTCGCTCGAGGTTATGGGTAGTGTTTTCGTCGTTCTATTCGTTGGAGCCTCGCAGAGCCACGGGGTGCAGTGGGCTAGCCCCCTGCAAATCCTAACCCAGAACTGTTTTCTGGGGGCACGCCTCCAGACCCCCTGGGCTCGCTTCGCTCGAGACTATGGGTAGTGTTTTGTTTTTTCTATTTGTTGAAGCCTCGCAGAGCCACGGGGGTGCAGGGGGCTGGCCCCCTGCAAACCTAACCCTGAAGTGGTTTTCTGGGGGCGTGCCCCAGAGAATCCATGCATACGTATACACTTTGGTAGAGAATTGAATATATATTAAACTGTTTAAAACATGTTTTGGGGTTAGGGTTTGTTGGGTAGTTGCCGCATCGGGCACAGCCATAATTATATAAGGCGGGATGATAAGGTTACAAGACACGTAGTAGCTAGATTTTTTTATTATTATTGAAAGCAGAATGGCCTCGTTTCTGCACAAGTTTTCGAGCCATCATCAGGGTGGCGGGCAGCAGCAGCAGCCTATGGGGGCTGGCACGCCGCCTCCTGTTAATCAGGACACAAAGCCGCAGGGGCACAATACTACTACTCAGGGGTCGGCGAATCCGATGGCTCCGAGGTTTTTGAACATCAACCACAATGACGTGGTTTATGAGCGAATTTTCCTGCTTCATGGGACTGCGGGCAGTGTGGGCCATCAGTTTGATGGGTCTGTTGTGGTGTATCACCATTTGAACTCGTTTCCGCCGCAGCGGTTCCCTGTGACTGACGGGTACTTCAAGGCCCTGGTGCATTTGGAACCCGGTCCGAACCAGGTCAGGGTGGAGTTTGAAGCTCCTAGTTTGAACATTCACCCGGTTTCCAGCTCAGTTTTGATCCATTACACTCCGTTGCTCCAGAACCCTCCTTTGCATCTGGTTCTGCTCCTAGGTAAGGACTCCCCCGGGACGTTCGACTCGCCCAAGTACAAGCGGGATCGCGAGGGGAACGGATTGGAGCTCGCTAAAAAGAAGCTGCGGATGGCCGGGTACATGATGCAGGCGTTCACGGACGAACAGATGTTTAGAAACGGGTTCGGACATCGTACGTTTAGATTGTATGAAGAGTGGGACAAGGATACCGTGTCCAATAGAGACAACATCTGTCGCACTACAGCCAAGGTTCACGTGATCCGCACAGACAAGACTGTGGCCGAGCTGCGAGATCCGGACAAGGCCCAGCAGAACCCCGACGGGAAGGACAAGGGGGCTCTGTTCAGCATTGCATTGGACACCCTCAAGAAGCAAGGTGGGTTCTTTGACATTGGACAGGAGTGTCATGTTGCCTGCATCTTCGTAGACACCCATTGGGATCCGCAGAGAAAGCTCGTTCTTGCACATGCTGCCCTTGGAGGTGGTGCGAACAACATTCGACTGGCCATCTTTGGAGGCCACTCGCTGCATGCATGGCCGTCGTGTCTAGAGGAGGTTGTCCCCTGTTTCCTCGACGATACTTTGACAGACACGTCGCAAGTTGGAAATGACGCTAAACAGTCTGGCACGTCGTGGGAGGCCCTCAACATTGGACAGGGAGCATTCATGCACGAGATTGGCCATCTTCTCGGCTGTCCGCATCAGCCACATGGCGTCATGTTACGAGACTACGTAACCTGGAACCGGTCGTTCATGCCTACAGAGGCCAAACGATGCGAACGCACGGGAAAGGGCGGGCTGCGACTGGCCCTGCAGAAGGATGAATGCGGATGGCATAGACTAGACACGCTCCGTTTCCGCTTCCATCCATCTTTCCGCATGCCGTGGGAGTACCCAATGCCGCTCGAGGTTACGCGACCAAACCTGTATCCCGTGGAGGGTGGAGCCTTTGCTCGCTCAGCAACAGGCATCTACTGCGTCGAGATCCACGTGGATGGCAACTGCAAGGCTCATCTGGAGTTTGTTGACCGGCCGCAGACGGAGCTCTTCCTCATTGAGGGCGATCTCCGCCAACAGCTTCCAGACAAGTTCCGCGGCACCGACAAGAAGATGAAGCTGATGGTATTAGCCTGTGGCGAGCAGCAGACAGAGGTTGGTGACTTTGGAGACCTCATGCGAAACGGGCGCATGCAGCTTCAAACTGGTGTCACTGCGTTCAAGAGCAACAAGCTCGGTGGTGGCTCTGGAAATGAAATGGTCACCCCCTTCCCGGCCCACGCACCCATTAGAACCGTCAAAATCCACCACGGCCGTGCGATTGATGGTGTAGAAATCGTCCTTGGTGACGGCTCGGGCCACCTGTTCGGAAAGCGAGGTGGAAGCCCTACCGACCTGAACCTTGAGCCAGGAGAACAACTCCTGGGCTTCTATGTTCGAACCGGTGCATGGATGGACGGCATCCAAGTAATCACCAACCGACGTCGCTCCGAAATCTTCGGAAACCCCAAAGGCGGCAAGGGCCACGAACTTATTCCCCCACATGGGTTCAACGTTGCCGGTATCTACGGAAACGTCGGCTCTTGGATCATTTCAATCGGCCTTCTTTATGCGTAGAACCCTCTCTTCCAATCTATTCACTTCTATCACCACTCGTTTTACCCCCATTCTATACCATAGGACCCAGACCTCTGCAAATTTAATCGAGACCTGTTTTCTGGGGGCACGCCCCCAGACCCCCAGGGCTCGCTTCGCTCGAGGCTATGGGTAGTGTTCCATTCTTTCTGTTCGTTGAAGCCTCGCAGAGCCACGGGGGTGCAGGGGGCTGGCCCCCTGCAATCCTAACCCAGAAGTAGTGTTTTCTGGGGGCATGCCCCCAGACCCCCTGGGCTCGCTTCGCGAGGTTATGGGTAGTGTTTTCATTGTTCTATTCGTTGGAGCCTCGCAGAGCCAGGGGGATGCAGGGGGCTGACCCCCTGCAAAACCTAACCCAGAAGTGTTTACTGGGTAACCTTCTGCGAAACAGAACTAGCGCTTTTTGCTTCTTTTTCTGGAAAAAGAATGATATAGCGCGATTAGTTCTTCATTTGTATAGTCGAACCAGGACTATATATGGTGTGAATTTTGTACCGAAGTTGAAAGGGGTTAATATGTACAGATTATTACTTGTCGAGCTGTTTAGCATGGGCAATTTTCTTAGCTCTAAAGGACTTTGGAGCGTTTCTGGCCTTGATTAGGCGGAAGAGCATGACTGTTGTGAGCGCTGATAGGCCGTACCAGGTCAGAATGTATTGGAAGTGTGTGTTTCTGATTTCGACCTTGCCTGGAGCACCCACAGGGACACCTCTGGTCATCATTTGTTCGGGCAGCAGTTCATGGCCATCTACTATCGGATCAAACAGGGCCTTGATATATACAGGTTGAGATCCGGTCTGTTTGGCCATTTCATCGATGCTCATAAAGTGGTACATGCCTTCTTGAGGTTTGTCTTCCGGTGTGAACATGTTCTTCTTGGGTTTCCTTTGTAACTGGCACACCAAGGTGACCTCGTTTTCCGGAAGAGCACCAACGGCCTGTCGCTTGCTCTTATCACCAAGTTCCTTTGGAATCCACCCACGGAAGATCAACAATTTACTGCCGTCCTTCCGCTCCAGGGGTGTGACAACATAATAGCCCTCTCTGTTGTCCTGCATACGAGGTCCGACCAGCATCTCCTGGTCATGGCGAAACTTGCCAGTCACCTCCACTCGTCGATAGTCAAACTCGCCGCTATCGACAATTGCCGGGTTGATTGTGGGCGGAAGCGGCATCGGCGGCAGATTAAGCCTATATTCAGACCTCGTGATAAGATCGGTCTTCCACTTCAACCGCTTCACCTGCCACGTGCCCAGGCCAAACGAAACCACAGGCATTAGCACTAGTAGACCCAAAAAGATCCCTCGACCTATCCGTGAACCCTCATCCGTCGACTTCTTCGACTTGATCGGCTTCCAGTCAACAATAGACGTGATCGACCGTCTATATATCATCGAACAAGGCCGAAAGGCCGTCCTCAACCCAATTCCTCCCCCTCGCTGTAGTAGCATCCTGCGTCGTACGTTATATAACCTTCCTTTCAATGGGACCGGGCCTTTTCTCCGACTCACCTATCTCGGCCCGACTTATCACGTGATTTGAGTAATCGATCCTAAGTTAAAATCAAATTAACCACTTTCATTAGTGAGGTTTTCTGGGGGCATGCCCCCAGACCCCCTGGGTCGGCTTCGCCGAGGGTCGGGTAAATTGACCTTCTGCGAAGCAGAACAAACGCTTTTGCCTCTTTTCTGGAAAAGAAGAACGACTGCTCAACTAGTAAGGCTTCTGGGAGCACGCCCCCAGACCCCCTGGGTCGGCTTTGCCGAGGCTCGGGTCAATGAACCTTCTGCGCCAAACTAGTTCAATTTCGAACAGGGCTTGCCTTGGTAGGGGGATGGTTTAAAGAACGAGGGATACAGAGAGATGAAGGTTACAACTGCGATTGTGGAGAACTCGAAACTATCCAACATATTTTCCAGCAATGTCCCAAGAGGACAGAAGAAAGAAAGAAACTAAAGAAAGTGTCCCCAAATCTTGAGTTACCAATTTTATTGAATACCAAGAAAGGCCTCCAAGCAATGGCGGAGTTTATCATGACTGGACGAAAACATGACACAGCGAAGCTCGAAGAAAGTGCGCCAAATCAATCAATCTCGTAGCAGGCAGTTGGAAGCAACCCAGGCTACGTCACAGCAGGCTGATTCTTCTGAATCCGGGTCTGACTGAGTCGCTAAAGCGGAGATGATGAGTGGAAGCAAAGAGACAAACAAGTGTAAAAGTACATGAAATGGAAAGAACAATTAGAAATAATTTTATGTATTGGAACAAGAGTCTGGCTTGGTCTTCGTGACTTATTCCGGGTTTTAACTCCGAGTGGGTGCGCCTGGCGACTCTATAATAAACTGATTAAATGTCAATGTCAACCTTCTGCGAATGGTCTTCGTGAATTAATCCGGGTTTAACTCCGAGTGGGTGCGCCTGGCGACACCATAATAAACTGATTAAATGTCAAAAAATGAACCTTCTGCGAAGCAGAACTAACGCTTTTGCTTCTTTTCTGGAAAAGAAGAAAACTGTTCAAGGAGTAACCTATCTGGGGGCACGCCCCCAGACCCCCAGGGTCGGCTTCGCCGAGGGTCGAGTCGATAAACCTAGTGCGAAGCAGAACTAACGCTTTGTTCCTGGAGAAAGGGAAACTCTTCAACCAGTAAGGTTACTGGGGGCACGCCCCAAGTCCCCCCGTGTCGGCTTCGCCAATTGACTTTCTGCGAAGCAGAACTAACGCTTTTTCTTCTTTTCTGGAAAAGAAGACACACTGTTCAACTAATAAATTTTTGGGGACACGGCCTTCAGACCCTGGGTCGGCTTCGCCGAGGTTGGGTCATTAGACCCTCTGCGAAGCAGAACTAACGCTTTTTCTTCTTTTCTGGAAAAGAAGACAAACTGTTAAACTATTAGAGTATCTGTGGGCTCGCTCTGCTCGAGGATATACGTAGTGGTTCGTTCTTTCTATTCGGTAGAAGCCTCGCAGAGCCACGGGGGTGCAGGGGGCTGGCCCCCTGCAATTAATAATTAGTAATGTGTTTGTGCGAAGCAGAGCAACGCTTTTTATACCTTTTTCTGGACAAAAAAAGGGCTGGGGCTACTCGTCGTAGTTTCGTTGGGCGGGAGCTGTGGGTGTCGCTAGTAACATATTATATCTGGGAAGAAAGTAGCTGTCTAGTGGAAATGCTAGTGTAAGGTGTTAATAGATGCAATGTTAGGGGTAATTAAATAAGTTGAACTATGATTCGTTAGGGGTTTCGAAAACGGGGTGTTCGCTCACTGCGCTTGGACGTCGTCTAGGCATGGATGAAGAGGCGGATGGGCCTCCGAAGACTTCGGTGTCTGTGGGGATGACGCTGAATGTGCGGTCCTTCGCAGCACCGAGGGCATGGCCAGATCCAACAGTTGGTGGTTTGGAATTCGAGCGTTCACGTGTGTTTTCTCGTTGAAGCTGCTCGATTTGCTTTTGGATTGTCTCCTTGGGCACTTTGTAGAACCAGTCGGAGTCTTCATCGTATTCAAACACGGCCCAGTCCACACCATATGGCTTTGGTTCTAGGACATAGAGAGTGTGTAGTGGCACGTCGAGGTCGCCAATGGCGTCACGACCAAGGTTCATGAAATATGCAAGCAAAACACGGGCAACTACACGGTGCGCAATAATGAGTGCATTGTCCTCCATACGTTCCATCTCGACAATCACCGGACGAAGTCTGTTGATCACGTCCAAGTACGACTCGCCACCAATGCCAGGGTATCTGTAACGAATCTTGTCGGCAATGCGCGCAGCATATTCCTGAGGATACTTTTGACTAATTTCAGCATATGTCATGCCATCGCAGATGCCGGCTCCCAGTTCGTTAAGCATGCGCATTTCTTTGATGGCAAACATGTCTTCGTCGAGGTCCTCTGCAGTTTCAATGGTACGACGAAGCATCGAGGTCCATACACAAAAGTTGGGCTCAACTGGCTCTGAAACTGGCGTAGACGTTCCACTGCTCCCATTCTTCTCTGCCTCTGTTTGAAGAAAATGTTGGTTTTGTACATATTTTTCCAATTGATGCTGTCGGAATTCGGATTTTTGATAATCCATGAACCGCGCTAGCGCTCGTGCAAACTTGCGTCCCCGTGGCGTCAAATGAGCATCTCCACCAATTCTGCCCGTTGCATTGTCCTCTGATTCGCCGTGTCGAGTTATCCAGATCTGTCGCTCTGCGAGGTTGAAATTGAGTAGGAAAAACACGGCTTGCCCAGCCAAAAAGCCCTGAATGTTGTAACAAACAACTTTTCGACCCACATCAATCATCTTGATGTATTGGAAATCGTCGTCTTTCTCCTCTTCGTCCCCAATGGGCTCATATGCCTTTTCGTAGTTATGCAGACGAGCCAAAAAGTCATTGATAGCCTTATCGGGGTCCATGTCCTTGTAGTCGGGCCCACTTAGCTTTAGTCTAACATTCTGCTCAATAATGTCCTTGTTGGTACAGATGCTCTCCAAAAAGAGCACCTTGAGTCGACCCTCAGACCGCTCCTTTATGCGCTTCAAGACCTTCTTTCTTCTAGCAACCGTCGAGTTGGTTGCATCTAGAATGCCCACAGAGCCACTGCCCTCTAAAACATAGTCCAGCAACTGCTCCAAAGTGTCCATAGCCCACTTTTCACGCAAGTTGGACGTCTCCTTGTTATCTGGACTGAAAAAGTCCGCCGAGTCATGCGGTGCATCATTAACACTGTTGTGTAGCTCCTCCGCAAGTCTCTGCGCCTGTGCTTGAGCCTCGGTCTGAGCATTTTCTGTGGCCTTTTTGGCCTCCTTCTTGTTTTCTGGGTCATCCGGCAATGGCCGGGAGGCCGGACCGACGGTCCGATCAGCATTTCGTCTAGTATTGCCCACGTTAAAGATCTTTGCATCGTGTTGCTGCCAATTGAGATAGCGGCATAGCTTCTTTGTGACATAGGATTTGCCTCTGGCGGGTAGACCCACCATTACAATCACTAGCTTGGACTCGACATCCCGCTTAGCAATCGTCCCGTCGGGAGACACCTTCGACCTGGTCAATCCAGGAACATCCAGAGTACTAACGCCACCCGGTCGTCTACTGCCGGGCATGCTCTGTGGCGGTGTGCCAGACTTGGGCGAGTTCTTTCCCGAGCTGTACTGTCCCACACTCTCGTCCAGGGCTAGGGCTGAGAGAGACGTGCTCGAACCATTGGCTGACGATGAAAGGTTCTGTGGCGAACTCGCATATGAGATCAAAGGAGTGTCAGAAGGTGGCCGCCTATTAAATGAGGACGATGACGACTGGTTGTTGTTGCTGTTAATGTTCATAGACGTAGCAAATTGGTTTGAAAGCGAACCGGATCGATGGACGCCACCTGCGCCCCCTCCGCCGCGCTGACCAGCATTTGAACCTCCAGACATTTAAATCGTTTGTGAAGGTATATCAAGTAGTAAGGAGTAGAAAAATATAGAAAATGGATGTAGTAATGTCTGCCGGAAAAAAATTGCTTTGTATTGGATTGGACATAACCCTCCCAGCTGCATGGTTTTATCTGATGCCCTAACCCTAAAATATCCTCACAAGCCAATGCTGGCTAAGACATGGGCAAAGTAGTTGGCTTTTTCTGGGGGCATGCCCCCAGACCCCCTGGGTCCGCTTCGCGGATTTGGGGTAATAAAGACAGTGTAATCCTTAGGTTGGAGGCTGGTGGCGATTTGGGTGGGCAATGATAATAAATAAACGTGTTTTTCCAGTTAATACATTACTTTGATTTATTCAAACTTTCTCCAACCTCTCTGAGAGTCTGTATAACAGGTTCTGTTTTTAAGTGAAATGGTTTCAATCAGTCAAATTGTTGAGCCGCAAGGTCTGAGGCCTGTCGTAATCAACGGTAATGGGAACAGAGGAAACAATACTACCAAATCAGTTATTTCTTAGTCTGAAATGTCAATGAAATGTTTATAGAAAAAACTAGGATTAACCTTTCAGAAATAATCCAATACATACCGATCAAGTATCCATCAAAATCGAGTTGTTTCACATTTGCTCTGCGAGGCTCATACGAATAGCCTGCTTCGTTCTTTTCCAGAAAAGAACCAAAAGCGTTGGTTCTGCTTCGCAGAAGATCTGGAGCCCAAGCCTCGGCGAAGCCGACCCCGGGGGTCTGGGGGCGTGCCCCAGAAAAAAGAGCTCTTGTGCAAAATAAAATTTAATGCCCTCGATATCTTTCCTATTTCTCACGACAAGTTTATGGCTTGAGTAAACAATTCACTATGCGACGCGTGTGGCTTCTATTGATGTATACGGGGAAGAATGGAGATATATTAATCGGTTCTTTCGCTGGAACGTCTCAGACTAGTGATTTCAAATTTGGAACTTGGCCGCGCGTTTCTTGTCATCTGTTTGTTAAAATAGCCATAATGTTTTCGAATATATTAACCGCAGCTGTTTATGAAGTTGCTCAATTGGCAGTTATTGGAATGAAAATTATAATACAATACCTGAGCCGCACCGGAGGCGATAAGGGTTTTTCCGAGGGGGCTTATCAACTACTTTTAGTAAGTTCAGTGAAGATCAGATGCGCCGGACTCCGGTACCGGACGACCGACGGTGGACATATCAGGCTCTCAAATCCCAGCACATGGCCTTGAGACCAGCTGCCGTAGCTATATATGGGCTTCTTTACCTACCCTGTGGAATTCACTACAATGTTATTAAAGCATGCATGTGTTGGGCTCATACCAAGTAACCGATCTCTTAAGAAAAGAAGTGAGCAAGTACCTGAGAGGCCATGAATACATTTAAATGATTCCACTAAAGAACCAATGCCCCGTTCATATTGGAAGCTAATTGTATACTGCAATATCATAGTGGTATAAGATATTTCGTACTATCCACCACTCTCTGGGTTCTTGGGAGTTCCATTAGCCACTTTAACAAGAGGCAAATTAAATAATGGGCCTAAGAGGGATTAGAAGCATTGTAGATTGTAGTTGTATGTGTGGTTGTAGTTGTAATCGTCGTGTGAACTGCCCGAGCAAAGACAGTGCTCTCCCTCTTAGACCCATTTTTTAATTTGCCCGACCCTGAGACACCTTCACTGTAGACCACCGTTTTGGGGGTGGATCTTTATAATTACGGTCGAACCTCTCTCAAAACCACCAATAAGTTTCAAGTACACGTAAACCCTACCAAACATGCAACAAAACCTGTTCTTTCAGGAACAGGTACCCATGTTCTCTTGTGTATGATCAATAATCTAATGGACGATCATCATGGCTTCCCAGTCTCTGAATTTTCAAGTACTAGAGCTAGAGGAGAGAATGAGCTGTATTTATAGTAGAGGTTAGAGCTTAAGAAGAATCCGTGAGAGCCAGAAAAAGCAAAAATAAATGGTCGAAACACTTATGCTGCGTCCTTATCAGGAGATCACATGTTTATTTTAAGTTGTTTTTTCACCTTTCGGCCGGATAGGCCTACATTGATCCTAATAATTATAATATTGCTATCCTGCAGCTGCATGCAGGTAAACTTTGTATATCTTCCGATCGATCAGGATGGTTAGCCACGGACACTACCAACCCGAATGAACTGGAACGGCGTGATAAAGCACTGAAGATTGGCAGTAGTCTTGAAAAACATCCTTGTTTCTCTTTGAGCACAACAGATTTCCAAGCGCACTGAGCTCGGTCATACATGGGAAGGTGTAAATCAATCCGCCCGGTGGAATTATTCTCATCCAGTTAACAGCATAGGTCATGGCACAACTTATGTGCCTAGCGTTGAGGACTATGCATGACGTTTCAGTTATTGTAATCAATTGCTCTCACACTGAGCTGTATATGGCATGGCACCTTCGAAGTTTGTATCCTCGTACAGCATCCTAAAGTTTGTTTGAACCAAGTCAGCACACACTGCAAAACTACCCAGCTAAAATCCTAAAACTTTGTTTTTGAAAATAAGAATCTGCGGTGTTGAGGCACATAGAACTTTATATGAAACAGGGTACACTTGTAAAGTGTAGTTTCGCCACTACAGTTTTAGCTCATTGTCTCCCAGTAATAACATTAACCCCGCAGATGAATAAGGTAGCTTGAACAGTTCCCAAAAAATAGCTTCAGTAAACAACCGATCAGATCACCTTGTTCATCTGCGAGATTGTCTGACTCAGATTTAGTTGTATTCGGCAAGGAAACCTAACCAGTGCGTGATTCGGACACGTATCAATAATCCACTATAAGGAAATACAGCTTTCTACTTCCTCTGAAAAGGATTCACTTACAGTTTTATTGGTTGAAGCCCCCACGCTGGTTTGGCTCCATAAAAGTTTGTTAATCCGTCTTCTGCGAGACCGAACCACGCCTTTTGCTAATTTCCTGGAAACCAAGATCCTCACTACATTAACTCGATGTCTAGAAACAATGTCAATTACCCATAATTTCGAGCGAAGCGAGCCCAGCGGGTCTGGGGGCGTGCCCCCAGAAAACCAGCTGTGGGTTAGGTTTGCAGGGGGCCAGCCCCTTGCACCCCCGTGGCTCTGCGAGGCTTCAACGAATAGAAAGAAACGAACATTACCCAAAGCCTCGAGCGAAGCGAGCCCTGGGGGTCTGGGGGCGTGCCCCCAGAAAACCAGTTGTGGGTTAGGTTTGCAGGGGGCCAGCCCCCTGCACCCCCGTGCTCTGCGAGGCTTCAATAGATAGAAAAAATTGAGCATTACCCATAGTTTCGAGCGAAGCGAGCCTAGGGGGTCTGGGGGCGTGCCCCCAGAAAACCAGGTGTGCTTTAGGTTTGCAGGGGGCTGGTTCTGCGAGGCTTCAAGGTTTGAAGAACTTGGTATAATGCAGCTGACGGACAGGAATCTATAAGCTAATCTATTAACCCAACAAGCGCAGGGTGAGCTCTACAGACGCAAAGGTCGAGGCAGAGGCAGGAGTGGCTCTTAATAGGGTAGGGACAATACCGCGCCAGAAGCCCAAAAAGCCGGATTGTCTAAATGTCTTGATCGTGGCATCAATTGCTCCTCTGTATTGTGGACTTTTGAACGAATCGCTCTGAACCTTGCTTTTCACGACATCCAATGGATATGAAGACAACCACAGCATTTCACCAGCGATTGCGCCATACAACATGAGTTTCCAGGCAGGGATATCTTCCCGCTTCACACCAGAGCGAATTGTTCGATGCATCAAGTATTCAAACGTGAGAAACCAAACACCATATGCTTGGGCTTCTCGTAAAAAGGTCACATTAAGTCCTCTGTAAAACCCGCGAATGCCCTGAGCGGCGATGATTTGTCGAGTAGCATCGATTGGTCCCCTGTACTTAGCAGTTTTTTGTGTCTGAAGTAGAATTCTCAATTGTTCTACCGGACCGGCCACAAAACTATTGGTAAGCCCAGCCACAGAACCAGCTACGTAGAATTGTGGCAACGTCAAGTCCTTTGATTTGTAATGCATCATCAACCGTCGTTTTGCCTCGTGGAAGGCATAGAATTGCACCGAAACACAGGCACCCACGCCAATCAGCGGCGCCGCAGTCCCCTTATAGAAGGCCAGTGGTCCCTCGTTTTTCAACGTCTGTGTAAAGGCCTCCAATGGCGTGGAAAATTGACCTGTCTGCAACCTTACCTTCACCAAATCAAACGGCTGGCCAACCAACACCTGAACCGCACCACCGACAAACCCCGACGCAGTGTCTTTCACCTTCCTCGTATACGATTCATCAACTTCAGTCATCTTGACAACCAAAACCCACTCGATGACACTTTTTCACTCTTCATCCCCCACAGCTCGCGATATTCATTATCGATGACGCAATCTACCCTAACCCTTAAAATAATATAAGTTGAACTAATTTAACTTTGAGTCCCCAGTAATCTAGGGTCTGAGGGCGTACCCCCAGAAACACACTTGGGTTAGGGTTTTGCAGGGGGCCAGCCCCCTGCACCCCCGTGGCTCTGCGAGGCTTCAACGAATAGAAAGAAACGAACATAACCCAAAGCCTCGAGCGAAGCGAGCCCTGGGGGTCTGGGGGCGTGCCCCCAGAAAAACACTTGGGTTAGTGTTTTGCAGGGGGCCAGCCTCCTGCACCCCCGTGGCTCTGCGAGGCTTCAATGAATATTGACATTTTGACATTTAATCAATTTATTATAGAGTCGCCAGGAGCACCCACTCGGAGTTAAACCCGGAATAAGTCACGAAGACCAAGCCAGACTCTTGTTCCAATACATAAATTTTATTCCTAATTTTTCTTTCCATTTCATGTGCTTTTGCACTTGTTTGTCTCTTTGCTTCCACTCATCATCTCCGCTTTAGCGACTCCGTCAGACCCGGATTCAGAAGAATCAGCCTGCTGTGACGTAGCCTGGGTTGCTTCCAACTGCCTGCTACTAGATTGATTGATTTGGCGCACTTCGATCTTCGCAGTATCATGTTTTCGTCCAGTCATGATAAACTCCGCCACTGCTTGGAGACCTTTCTGGTTGTTCAATAAAATCGGGAACTCAAGGTTCGGGGACACTTTCTTTAGTTTCTTTCTTTCTTCTGGGGGCATTGTTGGATAGTTTCGAGTTCTCCACAATCGCAGTTGTAACCTTCATTAGGCTTCAACGAATACACTACCCGAAACCTCGCGAAGCGAGCCCAGGGGGTCTGGGGGCGTGCCCCCAGAAAAACACTTGGGTTAGGGTTTTGCAGGGGGCCAGCCCCCTGCACCCCCGTGGCTGTGCGAGGCTTCAACGAATAGTAAGAAACGAACATTACCCAAAGCCTCGAGCGAAGCGAGCCCTGGGGGTCTGGGGGCGTGCCCCCAGGATAAGTTAACTTTCGTCGTACTAACATATTATATTTGCGAGATTGGGTTAGGGTTTAATATGCAGGAGGATGCATGCGTGGGAGGCCGATCGGAGGAAAAGGTAAACAAAGTTGCATTCCTAGCAGATCAAAGGGCTTTGAGTTGATCGTGATCTGGTGCGGTTTTAACAGCTACTTTTAAGCAGCATGTCATTTTTCCAGACGTTTAATGCGAGGACGACGCGGACGTTCAAGCCGAAGCCACAGGCGAGCGGGCAGTCGCACATGTTGCGGCAGTATGCGCAGGCGACGCTGGGGGCCGGGTCGCTTCGCCAGGCGGTGATGCTGCCGGAGGGCGAGGAGCTTAACGAGTGGATTGCCGTCCATGTGGTGGACTTCTTCAACCAGATCAACATGCTCTATGGCTGCATCACCGAGTTCTGCTCTCCGTCGACGTGTCCGCGCATGACGGCCACCGAGGAGTACGAGTATCTGTGGCAGGACTCGTCCACCAAGTTCAAACGACCCACCAAGCTGTCGGCGCCAGAGTACATCGAGAACATGATGACCTGGGTCCAGGGCCATTTGGACAACGAACAGATCTTCCCGACAAAGATAGGCGTCCCGTTCTCGAAGAACGCGTCGTCGGTGTTCAAACAGATCCTCAAACGGCTGTTCCGAGTCTATGCCCACATCTACTGCCACCATTTCGACCAAATCACAGAGCTGGGGCTCCAACCGCATCTCAACACGTCGCTGAAACACTTTGTGCTGTTCTCGAACGAGTTCGACCTCGTCGACCAAAAGGAGTTTGGTCCGCTGGCCGAACTCATCCAAATCATGCTCGAGGACGACCAGAAATCTTAAATATCATATCAATACCATGCATCTCCATCTTTGCCATCGCCTGTTTTGCACGGCTGGCCGGTTTTCTGGGGGCACGCCCCCAGACCCCCTGGGTCCGCTTCGCGGAGGTTTGGGTAGCCCACCTTCTGCGAAAGAACGCTTTTGCTTCTTTTCCGGAAAAGAAGGACACTGCGAAGGAGGACAGAGCTTTTTTCAGGAATGAAGAACACTCCTGCTCAGATTTTGCTGTCAAATTTTTACAGTAGTTGTTGGTCAACCAAACCTTTAGATGGTTGACTACAGCTTTAGTTGAAGGCATAGAAAGTTGTCTATTGGTTTGCCGGAGGCTGGTTAGCATCTTGTCGAATTACATTCTTCTTTTTCCAAAAAAAGAAGCAAAAAGCATTTATTTTTGCTGACTAAGTGTTTGACCCAAGTTCTGTGGAAGAAAAATGCTTATATCTGTTCCACAGGGAGGAAGGGGCAAGGGGCATCCCAATGGATTAATCATGGCTTGATTATTAGTAACGATTCTTTACTAATGCTATCTCCTTTTTTTAATACTAATTATTATTTCCTTGAGGGCAAGTCTCCAAATCTTCTCGGCTCGCTTCGCTCAATTACTGTATGAACAAATTGCTTTCTGCAAAGAATTAGTAATGCTTGATTCATTCTTTTGGAAAGGAATGCAGGTATTGAATCGTTACTATCAAATTTTGGGTCCAAGTAAGAGTTTGGGGTATGTTGTGATACTTGGGTTAGCGTGGCAGTGTTTTTGGCAGGGTTGGTGGTTTTTTTCAAACGAGAGCAAGTGTTGCCACCAACACTTCCACGAAAATGGTATAATGGTTAGGTTGAATGGCGTATGCTTTAATAGCGGCCAGAGGAGTATAAAACTACTAAGAGAGCCTCTTCTATCCACGCAGGCTATGTCTACGAAGCATGATTGCGCTTGAAACGAGTAAAAAGCGAACTAGTTTGCTTAAGCAACGGAACGACAGCTTCCAATTCTTTGGATATTCGGAAATGTCTTTATCTTGAATGAAAATAGGCTATAATGCCATTGGTTATATATAGGGGCTTTGATAGTCAGCGTAGGATAATACATGCTACAAGAACGGAAGGCCAATATATCTACGACCGCGAATGAACGCGATAAATTTTTACCTGTATTATATAGGAACCTACTTAATATATGAAAGATACTCAAAACTAATGTATCTCTTGCTAGCCAATGAAATGTCCAGCCAGGCGGCCGGCTACGTATACATTTTAATTGAAACATCCTCCTTGGTTATTGGGTTCGAGTGCACAATCCTCACTATTCAATAGATTTACGTCGGCCTGTGACACCCTCTCCGTACCGTACCTCAAGATCCTTTTTAAGGGTCAATTTAGCCAATTAAATGTTCGTAGATATTATTTTGCCGAATATTCTTGATCGAATTCCACCCCTTTGTACTGCTATACATACTCTAAGTCGGCACTGAACTGCACTGAACTTAAACTTGTTCCATTCCATATCTTTATCGGCCCACTCTAATTCGCACTGTCGATGAATTAGAGGTTCCGATGGTTAACATTTTAGGTTCAATTCCATGCCACGCGTGCGTATATATGAATAAGTTGCTGTCGAGTCACATCTAAAGGCTTCACGTACGTATGTCGTACATCATGCCCTATATAGTGGGCCGGATTCAGTCTTCATATATCATCGATCATCCTGCATGAGTTATATTATCGTGCGCGGTTTTTGAAACAGCTTCCATCGTAAATCAGCATTGCTAGCTGGTATACCTGGTCTATACAAGTAGTAGGCTGCCAGTAACATACATACACCGATCATGAATGTACGTATACGTATGTTGTATGCATACTTGCAATTGAATGCTTTCTGTATCCACGTACGGATTCTTTTATGCACACATGGAGTATACTTGCTGTATACTCGCACAGATCTTGCGAGACGCTTGCATAAAGGTTGGTGCCATACAAGGTTATGCTTTATGCAACACTGCATCTATGTCGACAATTCTGTTTGAGTAATTCTAGCTGCTTGGATTTACACCTATATTATACTAAAAGCGTCCCTATTCTTCAACCAATATGCGAACCAGCTTTAAATTTCAGCTTTTAACTATATAGGTTGCTCGTGAAGCTAATCGTGGTACTACATCGATTCGAATTATAAGCGACCTTAATGCTGGTTGGTAATTTCAGACACCACTGAATCCGTCATTCTATTTCAACAATTTTAGTACAAGCACTTTGCCCTCAAACACCTCGCTTCGGTTGTTGTTGTGACCCTTCATTACCTATTTGGTAATTAATTTACCATTGATAGCCATACCGAACCAAAAGTCGTGTACTGGAGTTTGAACATGTCTTACTCGTGCGCACCATGAGTTTGTGGCTGCTAAGATAGAGTTAGGCATCGCCTTACTTTGTCACACTATTGCATCGGCTAGTGCACTGTTCTGGTTTGGAAGATAATAGAGACTGAATAGTACACGAGTTTTTTCGTTTACAGTGGTTTGTCATCTTTTCCACTTAATCTAATTTATTCTGCGTTATAAGAGCCCGTGAGCCATGATTACGCGTTTACTTAAGTAATATGAGACCATATCCATTACAATTGATGGTAAATTCCCATAATTATGCAAAAAATTCCAACACTTGATCATCCATTTTAGCGCTTACGAGTAGCTTGCGTTACTGAGAACTGCCGATTACTAAGGCTTTGCGCTGGTTTCTCGCGGTTCTTAATTTGTTTCTGATGTGCTTTGGCATGTTCTGAATGAATTCTGCCGTGGCTTTTAACCCTAATGTCGTGTCCAACAGTACACTGAGATCCATTATGTCGGAAATAGCTCTCAGTCCTTGTCCTAAATGTTTACGAATCGGACAGTCAATGATGATATGATGAATAGTTTCGTTATCTCCACTGTCGCAGTGGTACGAATACTTCTTCTTCTGGTACCCTGCACATTCGAAACCACGAGCCAACCAAGGCATGATCTATACTGAACTAGTGTGCTAACCACCTCCTTGGGAAACTCTTCATGATGTCCTACAACTTCACTTTCTTGACATTAATCGTACGCTTCGTCTCCTGAACCACTTCTCTAAATCTTTCTCCCGTTAATCGGCCTTCAAAAGTGGTTTACCACTCCTGTATAACTTCATTCTTGATTTCTTTCAATTTGCTTTGGTAAGTCTGTATGGCTGTGTTTTTTTTCAGTGCTTGCTTCAGGAGGATTTTCCCATGGAGGTAACGACAAATGCATTTCGACGAGCGGGCGAAATGCCTCACGTTATGCCAATAAACCAATAATAATGTTCATCGTGGAAAATTCACTTCCAAAGGTCATGTTTCTTAACGGATTGGACGGGTGGAGCCCATAGAATATCCGTAATCCCTTTCTAATCAACGTTCGTTTGAGTCTCAAGTCCAATGGCATATCGCGCCAGCCTCCACATACATAACAGAAACAGGTGTGCTTTTTACAGCTCCAAGAATTCTTGCAATGCAAGGGTTTGGACTTTCTGGACTATGTCGATGCTTTTTCGTGGGGTGGGGGAACCAAACCTCTGACCCGTACTCAATGATAGGTTATTGAATGCATTTGATGTACAGCTGTCATAACCCCTGTACTGAGAGTCCTTTAAGACATCCACTGAGCCTTCAGATTTGATACAAAGCTCGAATAGGGCATTCCATGTTGGTCACGTGATTGCGTTTTTTTTTTTTTTTTTCATTCATATAATATTAAGATAGCTAAAATCTACATTAAATACTACATGATATATAAAAGGAGAACCATCCTAATGAAAGGTGGAAAAACTCCTTTTAAGAGACAAAACAAAGAGGGAAACCGGCGTCATAATAATCCGTCTTTTTTTTTTTTTCATTCATATAATATTAAGATAGCTAAAATCTACATTAAATACTACATGATATATAAAAGGAGAACCATCCTAATGAAAGGTGGAAAAACTCCTTTTAAGAGACAAAACAAAGAGAGAAACCGGCGTCATAATAATCCAACGAATTTTCAGAACATCTTAAGTGAGAAAGGTTGTAGATGGTCTTC
>JAJMDO010000072.1:74996-85887 GCA_030573635.1 Blastobotrys ciferrii | reverse complement strand
CTTGATGGCCCCTTGGATCTCATAGGGTTTCAGGGTCATGCCTGAACACCTGAATATGAATAACCAAGTTACTTACACATCATTTTTGATAGCAATCATAGCATATATGTCCCATTCGAAACAAGTTTTCACATGAAACAACTGCATCATTACGGCCACAATGAGTGCGCAGGTATTTTTAAGGAAAAGTGAGAGAGCGACACCCACATGTTCATTTCTGAGGTCCTCTGGGCTCTTTCCGTACTCTTTAGCTATGGTTAACCAATTCGCAACGCTAGATATACATTCCAACTACATGCAACGCGGCCCAAGAGGGGAGGTTTTAGCGACTCAGGTTCCTCATAAATAGGAGTCCTCCTATCGACTATACAGATAGCTGAAGTGCCCACTTAATCCAAGACTCCAATATTTGCATGCGGTGGTCTAGCTAGTCATGGGGCCTCTTTTGAAAGACCAGAAAACATGCTGTTTGCCGGATCCCTGGTTATTTCTGTAATCCGCAAAGTGAACCGCTCGACTTAGCGGATTGACTCTTAAGGACTCACAGAGCCACGGGGGTGCAGGGGGCTGTCCCCCTGCAAATACTAATCCAGGGGTGTTTTTCTGGGGGCACGCCCCCAGACCCCCTGGGCTCGCTTCGCTCGAGGTTATGGGTAGAGGTTTAAATTCTTTCTATTCGATGAAAAATCTACTTGGGCTCAAAAGATTCTAAACTTCAATTGTACAATTTAACTTTCATCTCGAAATTAAAGTGTAATGATCAGAGCATAAACCGACCAGGCCCAGGTCAGACTTAGGGGTAGCGTGGCAGTTTGCGAAAAAAAAAAAAAAAAAAGAAACGGAAAACGCCTGTTGCATACTCATTCGGAAAAAAAGACAGCAGACGCCCTAAGATTCCGTCGCAAGTGATTCGATATTAGTATTCTCAAAAAACCGAGTTCAGATAACCCCTGAGTAGAGTGTGTTGGGAGGACGATCCACGCTATATACATCTCCGACAGGACCGACAGGTAGACGTAACACTGCTGATGAGATGGTCCTGCAGTTCATTCTGATTCAGAACAGACAGGGAAAGACCCGTCTAGCCAAGTGGTATTCCCCTTATGATGATGCGGAAAAATTCAAGTTAAAGGGTGAAGTGCATAGGCTGGTTGCGTCGCGGGACCAGAAGTTTCAGAGTAACTTTGTCGAATTTCAAAACTACAAAATCGTCTATCGACGATATGCTGGTTTATTTTTCTGCGCCTGTATAGACGAAAGCGATAACGAACTGTTCTATTTGGAGGCTATACATCTTTTTGTCGAGATTTTGGACACCTTTTTTGGAAACGTCTGTGAACTGGACATTGTATTCAACTTTTACAAAGTATACGCCATCCTCGATGAAGTATTCTTAGCAGGTGAAATCGAAGAAACGAGCAAACAAGTCGTTTTGGATAGAGTTGAAGAGTTTGAAAAGTTGGATTAACGAAGCAAGTCATCCCATACACATAAAAATACGCGTCTTTGTACACTATTTAATGGATAAGAATTGGCATATCTCTAGTCGAATGATATTTCCCCAAAAGAAGATGCAGAAGTACTGCCGCTCTCGCTCTGCCAATTCATAGGACACTTGTTTGGTTACACCTAGTGCTAGGAACCTGGCGTAGCCGACCCAGGGGTCTGGGGGCATGCCCCAGAAAGCAATCGAGGCACAATAAAGATAGATTTCCATTAAAGTACTGTAGATCTCTAACACTAACTAACTGTAATTTAGTTAGTGCAACGCCGGGTTTCCAATGGGTTAGGGTTAAAACGCGAATTTTGGTGTGGCCGGGTAATTTACGCGCGTCGGTAGTGAAAAGAACGAGGTAATAGTCGATTGTGGTGGTTCTTAGATCACAACGCGAGGAGGATGAGTGCGTATACATATGACGGTATTTATTTGAACCAGTCTCGGTATCCGGGGCGAATGAGGATTATTGAGTCTGGTCTTGGTTGGAAGCCATCGGATAAGAGTCAGGGTGGTAGTGCAAAGGTCGAGCAACAGGTGTTTACTATCCCTTCGGAGGAGATTTTGACAGCTCATTGGAGTCGAGCCAGTCGAGGATACGAACTACGGGTGCAGACTAAGAACAATGGCGTATCGCAGTTTGATGGGTTTGAAGGCGATGAACAGAATTCGTTAAAGAACGCGTTGAAAAATCATTTGGACGTTGCCATGGAGGTTCGAGAGCATTCTGTCAAGGGATGGAATTGGGGTCGTGCTGATTTTGAACGATCTGAGCTTGTATTTAATGTTTCTGGTCGACCAGCGTTTGAAGTGGCGTATAACGACGTCAGCAATTCAAATGTCGTTGGTAAAAACGAGGTGGCGGTAGAATTTGATCTCCAGCATGCAAATGAACGAACAAAGGCTGGTGATGAACTCGTTGAGATGCGATTCTACGTGCCTGGTACTGTTGCAAAGAATGAAGAAGACGGTGAAGAGAAGAAGGAGGAAAATGGAGAAGAAGGCCAAGAGGAGGAAGTTGAAGAACAGAATGCAGCACAGGTCTTTTCAGACTCCTTGAAGGAGAGGGCAGATATCGGTGTTGTTGCTGGCGAATCTGTTGTTTCGTTCTCTGACATTTTGTTCCTTACTCCAAGAGGCCGTTATGACATTGACATGTATCAAAACTCTTTCAGACTGCGTGGTAAAACCTACGACTACAAGATTCAATATGATAGTATCCAAAGACTGTTTCTACTGCCTAAACCTGACGAGATCCATAATATTCTCATCATCCAATTGGATCCACCATTGCGTCAGGGTCAGACCCGGTACCATTTCCTCATTATCCAATTCCTCAAGGAGGAGGAGATTGAGGTGGAGCTCAACGTCGAGGACAAGGAGTTTGAAGAGAAGTATGCGGATAAGTTGAAGAAAAAATACGATGAAGCAGCCCACCAGGTTGTTGGTCAGGTCTTTAAAGGTCTAACGGGTAAAAAGGTTGTTTTCCCTGGTGCGTTCCAAAGCTCTCACGAACAAGCTGGTGTCAGTTGTTCATTAAAGGCCAGCGAAGGCTATATTTATCCTCTGGAACGTTGCTTCTTCTTCCTACCGAAACCCACTCTCTATATTCCATTAGTCGACATTTCACATGTGACCTTCTCTCGTGTATCAGGTTCTGTTTCCTCTTCACGAACTTTTGATATGACCATCACATTGAAGAACAATCGTGGAGAACATCAATTCTCCAACATTGATAGAGAGGAGCAGCGTGGTCTGGAAGACTTCATAAAGACCAAGGGCATTAAACTTCGTGATGACATGGCCGAGGAACAAAAGAGACTAAATGCCGCTCTGGCCAAAGGCGGTGACTCCGATTCAGACGTTGACATGGAAGAACCTGACCGAGGCTCTGCCGGAGAGGACGAAGAAAGTGTGGACGAAGACTTCCAAGATGAAGACGAAAGTGACGTTGCCGAGGAGTTCGACTCCGCTCACGAATCAAGCGGTGGTAGTGATGATGAAGAAGGTGGTGGCGGAGATGACAACAATGATGGTGACAGTGAGGAAGAATCCAGGGCCAAGAAGAAGGTCAAAAAATAGGCCAATATTATACTTCGCATTAGTAATTGTAATTTAAATCTTGAAGACCTTGTTTATGTACACATTACACCTTCTATTTCCAGAAAAAAGAGGAAGTCCTCTCACTAGGTCATTTTCTGGGACCAGCCCCAGACCCCGTGGCTCCGCTGCGCGGAGTAGTCGTAGAACTGACGCTTTTGCTTCTTTTTTGGAAAAGGGATTTGTTAGATCGGAAACCTAAGCAAGGGCATGTGCGCTCACTTACGCGAAACTTAACTTGTCGATCGCTCGAACTAAATTGAACTCATTAGATTAATCAAAACTAATAGATCTAAACTCGGAAGAGTATATGCAAGCGAAAAGGTTCTATGTGAAATTAACCTAGGAGGATTAGTGTCAGTAGTATACATGTTTCTATATGTCGAATTTGGTTTCCGGAAAAGGGACTAGAAACTCATCTACATCTCCCCACCAGTTGTTCCCATGATGCAAATACCAGTCTTTGGTAATTCTCAGTCCATAATCAAAATCAACTTTGGGGTACCAACCGAGTCTCGAGATCTTTTGGGAATCGATTGCGTATCGGAGATCATTAAATAAGCGATCTCGAGTAAAATCGACATGCTTGGCCATAACTTCTGGATCGGATGGATCAAGATCAAAGGCTTGGAGTATATGTTTGCAGACGTCCAAATTGGACAATTCATTGTGGGTCCCTGCATTGTAGATGTTTCCAATCTCGCCCTTATGGAGTACAGTGTCAATGGCGTCAACTGCATCCGATGCATAAAGGTATCTTCGAGTGTTCATTCCATCACCATGCAATACACATTTTTGCCCTCGACTAAGCAATGAGATGAACTTGGGGATCACCTTTTCGGGGAACTGATGTGGACCGTAGACGTTATTGCATCGGACAACCATACACGGAACATTAAAGCTTTTAAGATAAGCACTAATTAGCATATCACTGGAAGCCTTGGAAGCTGAGTACGGATTTGTAGGAACTAGGATTGATGATTCCAACAGGTCCTTCTCGCCATTTTTCACTTCACCATAAACTTCATCAGTCGACATATGCACAACTCTTCGAACCTTAAAGTCCTTGCAAGCCTCTAGTACCACCTGCGTTCCCATGACATTTGTGTGGGTGAACACATATGGATTTCCGAACGAATGTTCAACATGGCTTTCTGCTGCCAAATGGATGACAGTATCGATCTGCTGTTCTTCAAATACTTTGTATACATCGTCCTTTTTGGTAATGTCGCCCCGAATAAACATAAAATTTGGCATATCCCTTAACATGTCCACGTTTCGAAGGGCAGAGCAATAGCCTAATTTATCCAGACATATTACTCGATAGCCGGGGTAATTCACCACCAAATGGCGAACCACCCATGACGCAATAAACCCCGCACCTCCAGTAACTAGAATATTTTTGATATTTGCATCAGTCGTAAATCGTGTGGTCCCCGTTAGAATACTACTGGTCATTCTAACTTTCGTCGTCGGACGAATAAAGAAAAAATAAACCATCGTTCGGAAAAATGTCCGACACCTTTCTTCCGGAAACCTAACCCCATGAAACCTGCGATAGCCGCACTCCCGAAACCCCGCCAATTTTAAACGATTAGATCAAATTTCGAAGCTTTGAAAGCCAATTGTTCTAGTTGTACTGTCTTGTCACAAAACGAAGAAGCATAAGCAAAGGTCTTTTCACAGCTTAAGCTCCGCGAGGCGGCCACGGGCCGATGTCCGATTACACACATCCTTAGGGACTCGTCAGTTGGCTTACCTTTACCTAATTTCATTCAGTCTCACTGTATCTGTTTATCGCAGTTACGCCTTTTCCGTCGCGCAACAATTTCTACTTATATCTAGGGTACGGTTTGTTCCTCTTTGCAAAGAAACTACTACTGAGTTAGATTTGCAGGGGGCCAGCCCCCTGAACCCCCCATGGCTCTGCGAGGCTTCAACGAATAGAACGAAGAAAACACTATCCATAACCTCAAGCGAAGCGAGCCCAGGGTGTCTGGGGGCGTGCCCCCAGAAAAAGCACTTCTGGGATTTCTAATATGCAAAGAGGAGATGGACCTCAAAGGTTTCGGCTTGCCTCTTAACTAACAAATTCCAAACAGTGTTTAAATTGCACCAAGCTAGATAAGGTTCCGCTGTACACATAACATATTCCCGTGGCTAACCGCGGTAGGTAGTTGGATCCCAATCAAACACTTCGTATGCATTGGGATCGCCAAGAGATTCAAAGTCCTCCTTTTCGAGTTCAAAGTCGTAAACTTCAAGGTTAGACTTCAATCTAGAGACGGTTTTTGTTTTGGGGATTGGAATGTACCCTTTCTGCAAGCTCCAGCGGATGAGGATCTGACCAACATCTCTATTGTACTTCTTTGCCAAAGCCTTGAGAGTGCGGTCGTTGAGCTTATGGCCCTGCGTAAGTGGAGAATAACCTTCCATAAGGATACCCTCCTTTCGGCAGAACTCTGCAATATCATTGCGCTGGAGCCATGGACTCAATTCGCATTGGTTGACCACGGGACGGTACTTCAGCCCCTCCCATTCAAGAAGTTCCTTCAAATGATGTATTCCATAGTTGGAAACGCCGATTTCCTTGACCTTTCCCTCATCAACTGCTTCCTGAAGAGCCTGCCAAGTACCTAAACGGAGCTTACGGTTTGTTTGCGGAGAATGAATCAAAAAGAGGTCAATGTGGCCAATGGCCTTAACCTTTTGTAAACTCTCATCAATTGAACGCTTGGCTGTTTCGTAGCCCTGCTGGCTATCGAGAAGTTTGGTTGCATAGACAACATCTTCACGCCTGTTATTCTCTGGATCCTCTTGGAGCCACTTGGCAATGCCATCACCAACACCCTTTTCATTGTGATACATGACAGCACTGTCAATTAGGCGGAATCCGGCTTTAAGTGCTTCATAAGTCACCTTATCCGGCGGAGAAATGAGATATGTGCCCAATCCCATTGAGGGAATGCTTCTGCCCGAGGCAAGCTTATAACTGGTGGGAACTGACATGGCCTTCTAAAAAACAAGTGGCAAATGTATGTGTACAAGCAAATAAACAATATTAAATTGTGCGGTACATCGGGCTTTATATATAATTCCGATTGCGTGGGGAGATGTGGGATGCGCAACTTCGGCTTTAGAGAGGATTTGCTGGGGCCAGCCCCCTGCACCCCCGTAGCTCGGAGAGGCTTCAACGAATAAAAGGAATAAACACTACCCTACCCATAGCCTCGAGTGAAGCGGGCCCAGGGGGTCTGGGGGCACGCCCCCAGAAATACACTATTGAGTTAGGTTTGCACGGGCCAGATGCGCAACTTTTAAGCTATGGCAAGTAAGTGGCAAGTGAATCATTGTTTCTTTCCTTTTGATAAAAAAGGGAGAAAAGAACTCGAGTCTAGCTCTGCTGCTCGGGAGATCATGCCAGAATTAGACTAGGCCAATCCACCAATCTGAAGAGGTTGGATTGGAAGCTATTACTTTGAATACATGCTTGTTGGCAATTGTGCTCCATGACTTCATGCCACTGATCTTGTCGTGTCCAAGCATCCCTAGACAGTTAGTCGAGAGCGTTCTTTCTTTCCAGAAAAGAAGCAAAAGCATTAGTTCTGCTTCGCAGAAGGTTTTCCTAACCCAGAACTCGGCGAGGCGAACCCAGGGGTGTCCCCAAAAAGGCAATTATTCAAGAGCACTCTTCTTTCCGCGTAGACTGAGGTACTGTAACATATCTGTATAGTGTAGTTACGCGTTTGCTTTTTTTTTTTGTTTTCAAGCCTTACGCGACTGCGGTATGCGCGCGATTTTTCAACTCTTAACTGAGCGATTGTACTGCAAGAGCTCTGTTGTTTATCTATTTATTAATGGCTAGGCCAAAACAACAGCAGCCAGAGAAACGAAAGGGTACGCTGTTGAACTATTTTTCCGCTGGTTCGGCGAAAACGAGCACTGCTCCAGCCAATGATGACTCGTCGTTAGTTGATCTGGTATCTGACGACTCCTCCGACGAAGATAACAACAAATCAAACCGTGGCAAACGGCAGTTGACCACAACAAAGAAAAAGGCTGTTAGCTTCGCTAACCCTCCCGCTAAACGGTTTAAGACTGCTGGTTCAGTCCCGATAAAGAATCAGAGCACTTCACCGTCGATAGAACCCAGTTTGCAATGGGTAGATCTATACAAACCCTCGAATAGCTCTGAAGTGGCGCTACATGCAAAAAGAAGGCAGGAGGTGGAGGAGGCTTTAACATTGATGCGAAGAAGGGCTCCGAATGCTCCAAGATTGTTGATGTTATCTGGTCCGGCGGGTTGTTCCAAAACCGCGATTGTCAACACCTTGTATAAGGAATTGGGGTTCACACGCTTGGCTGAATATGAGACTCCGTCAGAGAGTACAGAAGACATTGGTCTTATGCATGCATTTGAAGATTTTCTTGATGGTATACGTTATCGTGGTGCTACTGATGGATTATTGGTGTTGGTTGAGGATCTGCCCAATATTTCGCATTATGAAACCAAGCAGGCATTTGTTAAGGCATTGATGCAATGGGTAAATTATCCACAGCCCAATCTGCCGCCATTGGTTCTTATTATGACTGAAGTTGAAATTGCACTGGAAAATAAAAACTACTTTTCGAGCGATTCCATTGTAGTTGAACGAATATTCCCCAAACCATTATTAATGCATCCTCAGGTGAAGAGGATAAAATTCCTTCCGATAAACATGACCCTAATTTCCAAAACCCTTAAATCAGTAGTACAGAAGGAGAGCGCTAAATTTGCAAAATTACCCAAGAAAGAGATAGATTGGGCGGTCAGAGGGCTTGCTGAACTCGGCGATATTCGATCTGCTATTAGTGGTCTGGAATTCTGGGCTCGTTGGAGATCACGGTCAAATAAGCTTAGTCCGCTTGGGCGAGAGAGCCAATTGGGGCTTTTTCATGCGATTGGCAGAGTTGTTCATGGAAGTCACAAAGATAAAAAAGGGCAGCCGGTGCAAAGTGATGAAGCAGTTGTCGAGTCTGTGTTGGCGGATTGGGATCTTAACAATAGTGATAGTTCCTTCAACCTGTCAATAGCTGAAAATTATCCCAGTGCCCATTCCTCGCGAACAAGCATTGAAGGTCTAGATGCATGTGCCGATGTTTTAAGTCTAGCCGATACCCTTATTCCTAATAATCTCTCTCAACTAAGTACTGATATTGCCGCTCGAGGTGTTCGAACTGCATTACGAAACGCCACCGAAACGGCCACCATACCTAAAATTCATCGACCGTTAGTCTATTCACGATATTGGAAGGCGATGCGAGAACGACGGAATGTTATTAATGACGTTCAAAACTACGAACTGCAAAGTTGCTCACTAACTGGAACTAAGATGTCACCACAAGATGTGGTTCTTTACCATGGGTTCTACGAGATGCTTGTCAAAAAGAAGAAACGCCTCGGTGGCAGAATCTGGTCCAGCTCTGACCCAAACTTACAACCAGAAGGTGAATGGGACATTGAAAGTGACGATGATGATGACAATTACATACCCCAATTAACCAATCTCACTGTTTCCGCAGGACCTGAGCTTTCGGATGAAATCGAAGATTCCGATTCAAGTTGACAGAAAAAATGCATTAATTACTAACGATTTACTTGCCCAGAAATCAAGTTCGATAGAGGCTTCTCAGATCCTCTCGGTTCTAATTCTGATGTAGACTGCTGCATATGTGTATTATATAGTTTACGATCTCGCTGAAGGGTTATAGTACCTTGGAGGTACATTGGCACCCACCTATATTTTTATTATAAGCACACTTTCCGAAACAGAACTAACTCGACAATTTCAATTGATCCTTTTCCTCCCCGAGGCAAGTTCAAAGGTCTTTGGATATAGCTAGCTACTATTATGACCAAACAGACTGCGAGTTTTGGCCTAGCTAGACGATTGATCTAAGACAACGGAAGCGATGTAACGTGATTTTGTATATAATTTACAATTTTTACAGGAGGCAGTACTTATATTATCGCTGTATTGGACTTGGAAGCCTAGTATCTCATGCAAGAAATATTCAGAAGGTCGCTTCTCTAGTTATCCGTATGATATTGGCACCGGGTGCTGTACCCAATTCTGGCCACTAAGCAATTGGCTAACGGTCTGGTAGGTTCTTCAGCTTTGATGTACTAGCCGCATTTACTCTTCAAAAAAACATACCTCGGCTGTAGAATTCGCCCCTCGAACAGAAGTAAAATACTGAACTGGCATTCTTCTTTTTCCAGAAAGATAATCAAAATGCGTTGATGCTTCGCTGACAGTAACATATGTTCCAGAAGGCAATATTAGTATTGTCCCTGGAGAAATAACAGTTAACCCATAATCCGCGAACCGAGCTTAAGAGTTTAGGCTCTTCACGGGGTTGCCAAATTGTCAGAGAAAAAGGGAATCATTACTAGTATGTACGAGGAGACGTGGTGACATTAATTACGAGGATTCGGCAATGGCATTCTCAAAGAACTTTGGATCCTCTTCAATGCTTTCTTTGATGATATCGAGGCCACCCTGGAGTTCGCCGTTAATATAGAGCTGTGGGAAAGTTGGCCAATCGGAGAACTTCTTCAAACCTTCTCTGACGGCATTATCCTTCAAAATATCAAAGAAACCAAATCTGACTTGATGTTCACGAAGGATACCCACCATTTGTCGAGAAAACCCACAGTTTGGTGACGCAGGAGTACCTTTCATGAATAGCATAACTGGCGCAGCCTTGACTAGTTTACTCAACCTGTTGTTTAGTTCTTCTTCGGTCTCTTCTTGCTCTTCCTCCTGAGCCAGATCGGCTGCTGCAGGCTCCTTCTTCTCGGGTGCTGAAGCATTGTCGTTGGAAGAAGATCCGTTTGCAGAAGATGACGAGATCAGAGATCGAATAGTATTGGCAAGCTCTTTAGGATCAGCCCCAGAGAGCTCCTTGAGGATCGTTGAATCTCGTAAAAGCACAAAGTATGGGACAGCCGAAACATCAAAGGACTCGGATATCTCTGGAAAGTCGTCAGCATTGATCGATAGGAATAGCGAAGTCGAGTAAACCGACGAGAGCGATTCAAAAACTTGGTTCATCTGCTTGCATGGGTCCGCCCAGGGGGTGTGAAAGTACAGTGCCACCAAAGTCGATGGTGCCACAGATGTCGTCAGCTCCGTGAAGTGAGAATCACTTTTAATCTCCACAACGGCCATTTTTTTTTTTTTTTTTGGTACAGTCCAATCCAATTAACAATCAAAAAAATTGAACGAGCCTTACCAAATTATTAACGGCGAA